>JABASK010000613.1:0-13121 GCA_019776465.1 Rambutanura hunanensis | reverse complement strand
TCATTGAATTTAATACCAAGTCACTCTGTACTCACAACTTTAGTCAAGCACTAGCTTCGTAACTGACAACAATAGTCACAAAAAAGGTGAACCATGGACATGGTGTCCAACTTTGTACCTTTACCTTCGTCTATCTTTTGTTTGTAAACAAAAAGACAAGAGCCTTAATTACTTTTAAGTCATAAGTCCCGTTATTGAGGTAAAAGAAACGTGCAAAACTTGCCAAATTGAGTTGAAGAAAAAGTAAAACTTGTTAGTTAATTTATTTAGTTGTGAACTAACAGTTTTTCAAGTTCCAGGAACAGAATTCATCAATACTGGTAAGATTATGTACAAAAAAAAAATTTAAATTGTTTTTTTTTAAAGTTATAAAACTTTGATGGCTTTTGTATTGGTTTTTGGTTTTTGTTTTTAAAGTTTTGGCCACCAAATTTTAAGTTGGTGGTCAGTTGGGTATTTAAGTCGTGACCGCAATTAACTGAAGTTGGCCTTTAACTTTTTAAGAATCAGTAACTCAAATCTTAGCGTTTTTTTTATGAAGTTTTTCAATTGTTGTTAATAATTGGAATGGGCAGGGCGGAAGGAGAGTGAAGCGTTTTTTTTTATCGAGGGTAACGAACCGTAGACCGAAGCTTCCCACTTGCCTCAGTGGTAACAAAGTGTAATTAGTTGTTAATTCAAAAAAAAATAGTGATTGATTGACATTATTTTGTGTGTGTGTAGGTTTGTTGATCAATTTTGAGGACTAATGACCTGTGATGTCTAACTAATTTATCAATTTTTGATCCCTGATTTTCTCATGGTCAATTTGGCATGGCAGTTCAATGCCTTTTTTTTTGTGATAAGTAAAAAAAAATTAATTTGTACGTTGAGTTGCACAAATTTGGTGAAGTCTTAAGTACACACTTAATTTTTTTTGCACAAGGTATAAGGTATATAGGTTTCACATTTGACCTTGTTGATTCTTAAAGATAACTGCAGGTTCCAAAGAAACTTAAGCAAAAAGGAATTGAATTGTAGCTGTGCCTGCCTGTAATTAACTAATAAGTATGTATTGAGTTTAACTGTTTTAGTTGTTAATCACTAATCAGTAACGTTCAAATTATTTAGAAATTTTTTTTAAATGCAGATTTTTTTGCGAAACTTTTACTTTTTACAAACAATTATTGATTTTTTTTTATTATTGATTTTTAAGATCAATCAGGATTAATCGTTTGTTAGCATACACGCCTATTCGTGTGCGTTTAAACTTACCGTGCGAATATATAAAAAATTTCGACAAAAATTTTGTCTTTTGTAGCGTGGGCTGAGTAAATTGGTTTAGTGATGGTAAAAATTTATTTGTTTCAGTTCATGTTTGAGCTTAACGGGCTAAATCAAAACAATAGGAAGTTCTAAATGTCAGGGATGATTTGCGAATTTTGTCTGAGATATATTTAATTTATAAATTGGATTTTTTTTTGTTGAGAAAAAGTTTTAGTGACAGGCCGCACGCGCCGTTTTGGCTGCGCCGTGCGTGCAGAGGAAGATTTGTTCTTAAATTGGGAAAATTATTTTTATTCTTTATTTTTTGGACATTACAAACTTTTTTTTTGCTGCGTGCTAGTAGTGAAGAAATGAGATTTAGCGTGGGTATTTTTTTTTGGTTAATACCGCTGCAAATTTTACGAAAAGTATTTAAGAAAAGATTTGTTTTTTGGACAATTGGATATTTTTTTGTGGTGCGTTCGTTTTTTCTCCCCCCCCCCCCCTCTCCGCCGAAAATTACTGACAGCCAATGAAATTAACTGACATGACACGAAATTTTGAACGAAACTGTAAAAACGTTTTTTACTTCTTTGTCACAAAGGAACATGATTTTGGAAAATGGACTGATGCTAGACAGGAATTGAGGAGATAATTCCCGAGTAGGCGTATACATTTGATAATTTCCTTACTTTCCACATGTTTGTCGTCGTCGTGTGTGTACAGTTGTGTGACTTTTAACGTCGATTAACGTTAAGTACCAAGACGTTTTAGTTGGTAAAGTCATAAACTTTGCTTCGTTTTTTTTTTATTCTTAATAATCAAGTATTATGTACAAAAGGCTTAAAAGATTTTTGTAGTGTAGGTGACTGACCGCCTCAAGAAGACAAGAGCCTTCCTTTTGATAAGTACATGAAGATGAGAGAGTTTTAGTTTGTGACAGCTTAACGTTTTGTTTCATCTGATTCTATCAAATCCCGTTTGATCTTCACTTCTCATCTTTTATGATTCATTACTCTTCTTTCAAATTTCAAAGATCATGATCGAGAAGGTTAAAAATTGAGGGATGAGGGTGGACACGGACATTAAGGAACCGTGGGCGTCATTTTTTTTTTTTTTGAAAACGCGATCAATTCCCGGGGATTTTCTTTGCGAGCATTCGCCTCTTCTGTTGCACGTGAGGAAGTAGCGGATGCATTTAAATTCATTTTCCAATTGATTGGTTTTGTGTTTTGGAAGTTTTGCATTTTTTTGGTTGGTTTAACCTCTCGGTCGCTCAGTTTTAATCTCAGAATGAACGGAACACTTTATTTTTTTTGGTTGACCAATGGGAGCCTTTTTTTTTTGAAGAAATGAAACTAATGTATTAACAGTAAAAATTATTAAGGTATGAAATTATAGTAATTAGATTTATCTCGAAAATGATTATTTTGTAGCCTAGTTTTTTTAAAAAAAGGAATTTTAGTTGATTTTTTTTTGGTTAATCAATGTAACGAGCAGGTGTATTAGTATCGATACGATTTTACTTAAAACGGAAGTAAATTGTACCTACGTTGATCAATTCTGGGTAAGAATGACGCAGAGATGACCAGGTAGGTTACAGTACGGAAATGGATTGTTAGAAGTTGATCACAGATTTGAAGCTCGTTAGTTAGTTTTAATTGGAATTTTAAATTGACAAGTCAATTTTTTAGGGAACAGTTTGATTGGGCGTGGTTTAATTGGTTGATGAAATGAATTCATGCGTTTTTAGTGCTTAAGGCTTCTACGACAAACCGGGTTGAGTGACGTCATGTCCTGGGCACGCGTTCAGGCTCAGTCATCATGAATGAAGTAAAACTTTTGATTTCTAAACCAATGTCAAGGTTTCTTAAGATCTGGGCCTTTGAGTGACACAATTGTGTGATAACTAGTTTTGGTTGGTGGTGATCTTAAGAGAAGAATGACTTTAATGGGACAAAGAAGTTTCCTGGAAGGGGCTTGATTGACTCGTATTGTGTCACTTCGCGTGTACTCCTCCTCAATGACCAGAGAGTCTTTTCTATAAAGTTACTACTGTTTTCTATAAGGATTCTGGAGTCTGTTGAATAAAAATGATCTTTTGTTAAGTGATTTATTTTATATCGTGATTATATAAGTTACTTCTTGTTTGCCATTTACGGACGTTTGTGAAGAGATATACCTCCTCTTCATTTCAACTTGGCGATAGTGTAAGTTGTGCTAATTGAAGTGATATTTGGTAGAACTAAAGCTTGTGGGTTCAGGTTCAGGGTAATGCATTTAGGCAAGGGGAGTACTTTATGAGTATGATGCAAATTGTGTTTTTTTGCATGTTTTTTTTTATTGCGGAAGCTATTGGTTCGATTGAGTTCTTCTGGCAAAATTTTGTATCGTTTTACACTAATGGATTCACTAAAGGCCAACTNTCAGGTTCAGGGTAATGCATTTAGGCAAGGGGAGTACTTTATGAGTATGATGCAAATTGTGTTTTTTTGCATGTTTTTTTTTATTGCGGAAGCTATTGGTTCGATTGAGTTCTTCTGGCAAAATTTTGTATCGTTTTACACTAATGGATTCACTAAAGGCCAACTTGAGTTGATGGATGAGTTTTTTTTTTTGGGTGTCATTAATTATGCCTATTTTTTTGTGTCTTTTTTTTGGATTTCAGATCGACACTTTGCTTTGGTATCATCGTCAGTAACAATTAGAGAGTGGAACGGGAAAAGTAACAAGACTTTTTAAAATTTTGGTTACGGTAAAGTGTCCCCCCCCACCACTTCTGCTAACTTCCCTCTGTGGGACAAAAGTGGACCTTTGACCTTCGACGACGAACAGGGCCCTTCGAAAAAGTGCTTTGGTAGAGAGTGACAATGACAGTTATGGGAGTTTTGACAGTTTATGAGTAAGAAACATTGAGAATTGATACTTTTTGAATTTTTTTAGACAAATTGAGAAGGTCGCTAATAGTATTTAGTAGCGAAGCGACAAGTCTCCTTGGATGTGAATGACAGATAAAGTGGAGGATATTAATATTGTTGGTTTTTTTTTTAATTTGGGTGTTTTTAAAAAATAATTTTTTTTTTTTGGATGTTTTAATTAATTTTTTTCTTCCAAATTTTCGTAAGTGATCGGAAGGAAAGAGCGAGATCTCGTGGAAATCGTGGTCGCGTATCTGATTCTTCTTCAAGTTGGAAACCGCCGCGACAATACAAGGTCAAAGTGCGACCAGATGCTCAATCTCTCTCTGCCCCAAGAAATCGACGCCGAGCTTATATCACGAAGAAACCTTCTACGCCTTCTAGTAACCAGGTAAAAAAATTTAGTAATTTATTAATTTATAGTAATTTTGATAAAACATTAAGTGAACTGGCGTTAATAAGGACGAGGCTCCTGCATGAAACTTTATGGTAAATATTTTTAAAAAAAAGTTATAGAACGAATGAAATTTCGTTAGAATTTAATTTTTATGAGTTTGAACAGCGTTAAAAAATTCACACAATGTCACCGTTGGTTTTGACCAAAATTGAGATTGTTTCCTTCTTAATGTTAAAGTAGGTCGCCACAAAATTTGTCATACCCTTGAACGCTGAAACTAACATGTTTCCCAATAGGAATTTTATGTGAGTGTGAAGTAATGGATACCAAGGTTAAAATTCAAAAGGTTGAAAATATCCTTAAGTAGCACAGCCTTCCAGAATTGTCCTTTTGTTTGATCTTGAAGAGTTGATTTAAGGATGATTCATTAAGTACAATATTAGACTTTGGTATTGTTTTGTTTGAATATTGGTATTTTTGAAGTAGGGTCGTAGTTTCCGAATGAAGTTGAGTCGTCAGTCCTCATAAGTTACTAACCGATTATCATGACGAACCACATTGGTCGTGGACAAGAGATAGGTTACAGGGTGTCAAGTATATGTAACGTTTTTTTGTTTTGAACGGAATTGTTTTATCGGTCAGTTTCCTCTTTTTGGTTGAATGAAACCACAACAGTGATACGTAAGCTCGGGGGTAACACTTTTCCCGAAGGAAAACACTATAGGATTTCTCTACTTTTGTGTGACTGGACAGTCATCTATCTGGACCGCGGCCTGCTCATCCAGAACTTTCTACTTTTTTGAAAGGAGTAAATTAGTGGTTGACTCGTGTGGGAAAAGGCGCATTTGACTAAAAAGTTGATTTAATTGATGTGATATGTCAAAGACCCGGAATTTCGAACTTATTTTCATCAGTTTTTTTTAAGGAACAACGCAGTTTTGTATTATTTTTGTGACGAAGAATGACGAAGATGGAAATTTTTTGGAGGTGGCTGGCCTAGTGTTCAGTGCAAATTTTTGGAGAGTGTGATAGAGATCGTTGTTTAGAAACAGTTATTGGAACAGGCGGAGAATATATATATTTTTTTTTGAAGAAAATGTCTCATAGGTTATTTTTAGGTAGTGATCTCTTGTCCGGATTCGGAGAGTACCAGTTTGGTGGTGGTGGTTTTCGTCTGGAGATTTTCTATATCAGCCAGTGCCAAATAGGAGTGATATTCTGACGTTGTTTGTTAGAATTTTCATTCCGAATTTTAGATTTTTAGACGGTTGTGTCTTATTGAGTCGTGTTTTTTTTTCAAATTGGAAGAGGATAAGATTAGACGACGAAGTGTGCTACTTTTTTTTGTGCAACTAAAATTTTTAGACTTGACCTACTTGTGTTAGAATTGTTGTCCCTGCTCGGCATTAACTGGATTGGGGGCAAAGTGAGACTGGAGGAAATTGATTTAGGATTTCATCAGAAAGTGTCATGGCGGCGGCGGGTATCAAGTCACGAGAAGTAGATGGAAGTAGGCCAACACCGACACGACGAGCGGTCTACGGTCGGTCAGCAACATCAAGCATGGCACAACTTTTATCAGATTCAGACGTAGTTAAAAGTTGTACTAGTTTGTTACAACGATTTAATCGAAATATAGGGTTGGGCACGTCTGCCGTTGTGGTTGCGGCTAAGGACCCAGAGATTGTAAGCTCTTTGACGGATACAATGCCCGAGGTCAATCCAAGGTCAACCACGATAGAACGAAGAGGAAGCGGAGTAAGCTTAACAGGAAGAAAAAGTTCAATTACAGACCCCACGTCGATATCGGATTATACCTATGTCAAATACAAACCACCTTTGCCCTCCTCGCCTAGTACTTCTGCTCCGACAAAACCACCGTTCTATCCCAGTACGAGCGGCGAGGCCCTGGCAGCAATTGGTGATGGTAATAATAATACGACGACGAAGTCACAACCTGCCCCACTACCAAAAACGACCTTTTTGTATTTTGGAAATGAGCGCCTTAAAGAATTAGAACTAAAGTTTACTGAGCGATACAATCGTCTTTTTGGACCGAAAAGTGATACGGTAGAAACAACTGTACCTGGAAGTCGTAGTAGTCGTCAACGATCGACAACTGCTGCGCAAGAGCGAAAGGATGAACTTAAATCTTATGGACTTTCGAATAGTGCTAGTTCCAGTACATTAGGACAAAGTCGGTTATATTCACCATCAAAACAACAAGGGTCGTTGACCTTGAGTGTTCCTGGGTATGTTGGACAATACCCGACGAGTACGTCGTCATCTGCCTCTGCCTATGTACCTAGGTATGAACACTCAGCTGGAAGCAACAGAGGTTATGGATTGACTAAGAGTGCTAGCAGTAGTGTCGTCAGTACTAGTGGTGACAAGGGTATGAGGTATAATTCTGGAACTACAGTGGAAACACCTAGACGCAAGTACTTTCCGTATAGCTCAACAAATTCTAGCAGTGAAAGTTCTTATGGAAATCCTACAAGGAAGTACATGGGTAATTCAACTGGCGCAATTGGGCAGAGCTTAGAGCCTGTACCGGAAACGATTATTGGCGGAAGTGCCCTCCCAGTACCGTTAAGGACTAGAGCGGAACAAGGGTTACGCGCGAGGGAAATTAGTTCAGGACTTGCGCGCTCAAGCACAAATTATAATTTGTTGCCAAGAACTTTATCGGCGGCTAGAGATGAAGCAAAAGTTGTCAATAACGACAAGAAAGAAAGTTCAGAATCGTCGGATGATGAAGACTTGATGACAAAAGAAACTGTCGTGAAGATACCGTCGAGATATTACTACAGAAGATTTAGGCATAAAAAAGCTTCACCGGTGAAGGGTGGACCGGACCTGACCTTGATACCACCACCTCAACCACCGGAAACTAATGTTACGATAGTTCCGGAATTGACAACACAACAAATGCTGTCAACACTACCCATTCAAGAAGACGTTCGTTCAATGTCGACGTCACACGTTCTGGCTTATGACCACGTGTCTCCTGGTAAGAAACTAACGAAAGGTCGTGAACCGGAAGAGGATGAGGAAGAAGTTGATTCGGACAAGGAGAACAATGAAAATGTGCCAACGCCTAGTAGTATCGTAACAGGAACTGAAGAATTATCAGAAGTTGAATTGATAAGAAAGAAAGAGATTGAAGAATTGATTAAAAAGTATTCGGGAATTACTTATACGAAAAAGATAGTACCACCACCACCACCAGTACCTCCGGTATTGACCGTGACCAATTCATCGACTCCGACCCAGACCTTCCCACCACCGTTATTACCTGTTGTAACAACGGGAATTGAACCTACAACGACTGATGACATTGTTAATAATAATTGTAAGAATGGGAGTGTTACAAGAACGAATGGTATTAGTTTGGATTTTGAAGGAAGTGCAACGATTACACCGCGTGGCCATGGACTAAGATGTAGTGGGTTGAGTCAAAGTCAAAGTTTTAGGGCACTTACGAATAGCGGAAGAACGACAACGACGGGTTATGGTCTCACGAATTCAACGTCGGCCCTTTCATTGTCTTTAGGGGTAAAGTATGGACGACATCCTGCTGTGATAGGAAAAGATTTGCGTGTAAGTTTTTGAAATTTTTTTAAATTATAGGGCGAAATCCCGGGTTAAAACCGAAAAAAATCAATCTAAAAGTTGATGATATCGACTTCGACACTAATAAATTAGTTAAGGGTTAGGGTTATTACCTAATGATGTGTAAGCATTTTGAAGTTGGAGGGAGTCTCGTCTGGTTGATATGTCAGTGTCATAAAACACTTATAAATTTCAAGGTCAATTGATGAAAACATTGAAATTGCAGCAATGTACTAATTGGATGCAATTTGGTTTTTTATGTTTATTACAGAGTTCTCGTCCTCAGACCCCTTCTGTGGTTGATGACGAGGAAGGTCACTTGGTCTACAGAAAGGGAGATGTCCTCTGTGGCAGATGTAAGTCAAGTTTTTATAATTTTGGTAATGAGCCATAGAAACGCCTTCACGTGTCGTCGTCGAAGACGAGTCGGCGGGAAAAATTGAAAAATTGAAAAGTTGTTTGTGGTCAATTTTAAATTTAAGTTTTTATTTTTATGTTTTTTTTTAAGATAAAATTCTGGATACACTTGGAGAAGGAACTTTCGGAAAAGTGGTTCAAGTCAAAGATTTAGAAGAGTAAGGGTTTAACTTTTAAAAATTAACTTTTACTTTCGTTAAGATTTTTTAACCAAAGTAATTTTTCATTCGAATCAATTGGCCCGGCCCGTGTTAGAAATTGGTGTCAAGATGAGTAATGAAAAATTGGACGGCGCATTTTTCCTCTTTGGTTTTCTTTTCAGTCCAAGGTTGAACCTTTGTACCAACTTGCTTTTGTGTGACAAGGTGACCGGGTTTCTTCTAGTTTTTAATGAATGAACTAGGACTAGGAAATATAAGATTTTTGGAGAAAAAAATTGTTTTATTTTAAAAAAATATTTTAAACCGTTTTTTTTTTTTTGTATCTGCATAAAGCAACTTTCTCTTTGAAAATTTCCTTGGGCGTGTCCAAAAACCAGTTCCCTTTTGCATCTGAAATGGTTCACTTTTTATGAGAATGAATCATAACGGGTTTTTTTTTCTTGTAAGAAAAAGACTTCCATGAATCTCAAAATAATACCTGGAGCGTTTGATATGCTCCTGGTACTTTTTGAAATTTGTGGTTGTTTTTACATTTTTTGGCAAACGGGTGAATTTCTAAAATTAACTCTTTTGCGAAGGAGGAAAGAGAGACGCGTAAAAAAAAATTGGAAAATTATTGTGTCATTTGGGGTTGACTTTCGGCCAAAGATTAATTGGTAGAAGGTTAAAAGAGCTAAATGGTTCAGACATTCATGAAATTACGTAAGGAGGTAACACGGCACGGGTTTTTTGCACTCATCGATGCGATTTGGGTGAAATAAAAGATTTTGAAAGAAAAAATGTTAAACTTAATTATTTTTTGTTTTATAAAAATTTTGTAGTGATAAAATCATTGCCTTGAAAATTATTAAAAATGTGGCAAAGTACCGGGAGGCTGCTAGACTGGAGATCAATGTCCTTGAAAAGTTGGCAAGCAAAGATCCGAATTCAAAGTAGTAAGAAAAAAAACTCCTTAAAAAAGGCGATTTCAAAAAAAAAATATAACTTGACCTGTGACCTCGTACTATTTTTCATAGCCTATGTGTCAAAATGTTGGATTGGTTCGACTACCATGGACATGTTTGCCTGTCGTTTGAAATGTTGGGACTTTCTGTTTTTGATTTTTTGGTAAACAGGAAATTTTGAAATTTTGACAAATTAAAAAAAAAAATTTAATTTTTCGTATTTTGGTTTATGTAGAAAGAAAACAATTACAATCCGTATCCATTGGACCAAGTTCGTCACATTTCGTATCAATTATGTCACGCTGTCAAGTTCCTTCATGATCATCAATTGACTCATACGGATTTAAAACCAGAAAATATTCTGTTCTTGGATTCTTCACATGACACACACTATGACAATAGAAGAAAGAAAGGAGTTCGTAAAGTTAGAAATTCAGAAGTACGTCTTATTGATTTTGGATCAGCAACTTTTGATCATGAACATCATTCATCAATTGTATCAACAAGACATTATCGAGCTCCTGAAGTCATTTTGGAATTGGGATGGGCTCAACCCTGTGACGTTTGGAGTATTGGCTGTATCATGTTTGAACTTTATTTAGGAATTACTCTCTTTCAAACACATGATAATCGAGAGCATCTTGCAATGATGGAGAGAATCCTGGGACCCATACCATCCAGGTGCGTAACTTAATCAAGTACAACTTAACCTTTGACACCCCAAGTTTACCCGCTACTTGACCGTATTCTAAAAATGACATCTTTTTCTCCTAGAATGTCGCGACGAACGCGAACAAAATATTTTTATCACGGACGCTTGGATTGGGACGATCGGTCGTCAGCTGGACGTTACGTCAGAGATAATTGCCTTCCGTTACATGTAAGTCAACGCTACTAAGCTTACAGATTATAGAACAATGTAGTTGAAAGCGTTTTTTTTGTTTATAAATTTAGCGTTACATGAAGACTGACGATGAAGGCACTCGGGAACTATTTGATTTGATTGCAAAAATGTTAGAATATGAAGTGTCTCAACGTATTACGCTTGGTGAAACGCTGCGACATCCGTTCTTTGATAAAATCCCAGCTCATCAAAGATTGAAGGACAAGACGAAAATGTCGCTGGGAAGGGACAGAAGCTTGAGTTTATCCAGATGAGGGTTAAAGACTAATCACCAATAACTATCAAAGCGTTAAAACGTTAGTTTACACTTCCAGGGAAAATGGCAAAAAGTGATGCCAATTTACTAGAAATGTTAAGTAGATTTAAGGGAGATTTCAAATTCAGAAACATCTTGTAGAATTTTAGGCTGCAGTTTACACATTGAAAATTTAGTTGGCTAACGTTTTTTTTCTGGCTGATTGGTTCAGTTTGTACGATATGCTCACTTACTATGTGTCATTTTTTTGGTAAAAAAAAATTATTCCATTTTCTTAGAACTAAAAAGGAACTGGAATGTTGTTCGACAGTTTCCTCCTCCTCCTCAGTTTAGTGTTTAGAATTCGGGATAAAACGTTTTTTCCTGAGAAAACTTTGAAAGACAAGATCGTACCATATTGTCTCAAGGTTTTTTAGTCTTTTGTCGTTTTTTGTTCTTGAAACGATTTTTTGTCTTCTTCTCCTCGAGTCCACGTGAAGCCTTGACGATTTGTGCTGGAATCGTGTGACCCCAGTACTTTGTGTGTTTTTTTTTAAATAACGGTCATTTGAGCGAAAGCGAGCAAGAAGGAAGGTGAAGCCTACTAAGGTGAAATTGTGAAATTAAATGGAATTCAAGACGTGTTTTAAAAAAAATTTAAAAAAAATTTAATGTTAGGTTTGGCTAGCTTATGTAAAGTCTTTAAATGTTAAAGTAAATTTAGTTAAGTTAAAATTATTAGGTTAGGTTAAGTCGCATAATACAGTATTTTGAATTGACTTTTGTTGAGGATACCGAAGACGATAGTAAAAGGGCGGATTTGTAAATCCGCTTTTTGGAAATTTATCACAATAAACTTAGATTATTTGATTTTCAACTAATTTTACAAAGATCAAAAAATCATCTCAAGGAAGAAGCTTCTATTACTAATTAGACGCTTTTAGTAGAGGTTTAGATGACAAAAAATTCAAAATAGAACGTGCAGGTGGAATGGCTTGAGGGTAAAAAACGTAGTTCAGCGAACCCGAGCGAAGCTAAGCGCGCGGTTGCAAGAATAACCTCTTTTCTGCGTGAGTCGTTAGCTTTTTCGAATTCACGTTGTACTTGTAACTATTTTTTTTAGAAAGTAATTAATTTAAATAATAATTAAGTTAAATGTAACGGGTTGGGACGACGATTAGATAGCGCGCACCTGCCCTACTAATGAAAATTTACGAAAGGTTATTGTAGCTAATAAATTTCGATTTGAAGGTAAATGTGAGAATGTGACGTGTGTTACCGGTATGTCTCAAAAGAAAGGTTGCAATTTTCAATGCTCAATTCCTTGACACCGGACCAGTTTGTATGATAGACTTTTCTGGATGATTTTTTTTTAACACGACGTGGATTAGGAAGAGAATGGACCAATCAGAGGAGTCCACGACTCCCTCTGCCACTTTTTTAAGTAAAGAGGAGGACGTGTCTGTAGATCTATTCAATTCACTCTTCAAAGTTCAGTCACTCTGTCAACTCGTTGTCATTTACCGAGTCGAACGTCAAGGTTTGTCAGGTTGGAATTTACATTCCGTTATCCAGTTGGTCTCAAATTAAGGTAATTGACGATTAACTGTTAGAAGAGGTACGATGAATCTTATACTTGTAAGGTCTTCCTTCATAAAGTCCAATTTTGAAAGTTGATTGACGGTAAAGTCAACTTAAAAGTACCGGTACCTACTAACTTGCGTAAGTTTGAATTGACCGTTAACCGATGATTACATGGATATCAATCTGTGTAACGGAATCTTGTACTAACGTGGAAGTTATACTAAAGTAAGTCAGAAATGTAAGAGAGTGTTGCATCGACTGGGAATTGAAAAGCAATATGGAGGACGGACGGCAGAAATGGAGCCATTGCTTTTCACGTTAATAATGAATTCTGGGCGTTAATCGTAGAAATTAAGTTCGCATTAAGAGCAATCAATTTCAATTTTCGATTACAAGTATAGGGTTCTGTTTGGTACAGGTATATTTGATTAGTTTAGTTATCTATTAAAACTTCCTATTGGTATTCCCAACACAATTTACAATTATTACGTTAATGCTAATAATGTAATGTTATTTCTACTTTACAGTATTTACACACAATAAAATGATGCGATTAGCACTGGTGGCGGCCATGACCATCATGGCCAGCTCTGTAATGTCCAGTAAGGACGATGGAAAAAAGGCTGAAGTCGGAACTGTAATTGGAATTGATTTGGGAACAACGTACTCATGGTGAGTTATTAACAAAATCCAAAAAAAAA
>JABASK010000612.1:0-13122 GCA_019776465.1 Rambutanura hunanensis | reverse complement strand
TCTGGTGGAAGTGCCAATGTGACAAACACTCAGATTCCTCATGGACTTTCTGTTGAACCTAATTTGGCGGAACTATTCGGTAAGTTAACGACTTTACTTAAAAGTTACGTAACTCGGGAAGGTGCCGAGTGCGTTTAGTCAATGCGTTAACACTTTATGAGTAAACAAATGACACAGTCATCAGCTGAACTGAAACTGAGGGGGTACCTATATGTTAAACGCTAAGCTCTTGTAATTTTTGGGATAAATTCTATCAACATGAAACTCAGTCAAAGTTCATTGACCTCATCAACAATTTTACCTTTTTTAAGCCGATTTTAAGAGTTGGCTATAGTGAATTACCGTGCTAAATTCGAGCCTTTATGTTTTAGTGTGCAACGAAAGTGCATTTTGAAAAGACCCAGATTCCTCTACATAAATCACTTGGAACAAATCTAAGATTGTAGAACTTTTAGGATAAAGTTGCATTAGTCATTAGTTCTTTAGTTATTAATCCGAAATAATGAACTGAACTAACTAATCTGTGTCAAGAGTTTCGTAAGTGGTGTATTAAATTTCGAACATAATTCATTTATCGCTCTGCTTAGCCAATAGTATGCACACATTACAAACAAAAGCAAATAACTAACGGTTCATTGGTGCCAAGCTGATATCACTTTGTCAAGAAAAGTTTATGGTATTGATCTGGCATAGCCCATCAAGTAAAATTGGGCTACACAAAATTGATCCCTTTTACAGAGGAGATGAACAAGATACGCCTGTTGTTAAAGGCTTGATAGCACTTCCAGTTTGAAAAAAATAGTACTAATACAGGAACAGGAAAATTGGACTTTATATTGTTTTTTATTTTCAAGAATAATTATTTTAAAATAAGTCTTGCTTTTAATTGCTAAGCTGTAAAAATTTATGTTAAACGTGGTTGCACCTATTTTGTAAATTTTTTGCGAAAAAAAAAGTTTTATTCTCCATTTCCCTAAAAAAAAAAGTGTACGCACGGATTCTTCAGAATATTTAACGTAAATTACACCGAGTATTTTTTTTTCTGTATCTGCAGAGTAACAAGAAGGAAGAAATGCTTTGTTTCTTGCTTTTATATTCTTATCTTCTTTACTTGGTTGACAAGGAACAGCTTAAAGTGTTCATTTCATTCGATTTCTATGTGTGACGTGACGGTAGTGACGTCTGAAAAAAAAGGTTCAAGTTAATAAGTTATTGTTTTTTTCATTAGCCTGCCACGTAAAACTGCACTTTAAACAAATTTTCGTATGCTTGTTCTATTTCTAAAAGAATGAGAACATTTCAATTGAGTTTCTTGATATATTTCCGCATTCTTTATGATTTTTTCATTTTTGGTTTCGATTCTCCTCCATAAATGGTTAATTTTTGACAAAAATATAAACATTGTACTAAATTTTATACCATTGATTGACGTCTAATATTTTTGAAGGAGCCAAATTATATTATGAGACATGGCAATTCGTAACAAAGGAGGAAATACGGCTAAAATAGAAGCCATGTTTCCTCATCTAAAACGTATTCATTTTTGAAGACAAACATTGTCGTTTTATTTTACTGGATGAGCACGGACTTTTAAATGGTTATCTATCATTTGTTCAGTCCAGGGATTAAAAAACAAAAGCAACAGCTGCGTAGAGCTGTTGATTCCTTATTTACGCAGATTCAGTCAAGTATAAGCTGTTGACACAAAACGCGTATTGTTTTGCAGAATGAATTATGACTTGATATGTTTCTAAAAGTTTCATGCAATATCACGAAAAATAGAGGTAGCTCCTACGCAGCTGCTCTGGTGATCTCTAATTTTTTTTTTGCATTCGCAAGACATTCCTTCCGTGCGTCCCCGTTTTTTTGGCATTTTTCGATTTTTCATTCCCAGTATCA
The DNA here is from genome assembly GCA_019776465.1 of Rambutanura hunanensis. NCBI lineage: Eukaryota > Metazoa > Arthropoda > Collembola > Poduromorpha > Neanuridae > Rambutanura > Rambutanura hunanensis. Next base: position 11,223 of record JABASK010000612.1, on the reverse strand, counting down.
TTACTTTCTCTTTTCGGTAGGCCATTCTTCTGGGACTACTCCTTGTCTAGGTTCTTAAGTGGTACAAAGCCACGCAATGAAAGAAAGTTTGTATTTTTGTTCTGCGTCGAAAAGCTTTGTGTGAAGAAATTCACTCCTAGATTTGCGTGCTACTGCTAATAACTATTGACAAAACGACGTCTATTTTGGAACTTGCAGTTTGACATTACTGAAATGAAGTTTTTTTTTTTTTTAAATTTTCAGCTGCTCACAATCTTCTTGCCAGTGGTGGGATGGGTCCAGGCTCAAATCCATTAGCCTTTCTACAACAACAAATGAACATGCAGTATGCATCCCCGGCAGCGTGGTGGTATTTAGAATATTTAAGCCGAATTCAGGCAGCGCAAATGGCGCCAAATCTTCAAAGTGGAACTGGAACTTCTTCTGGAACCATAGAAACAAGAGATCGCGAACAGGAATCTCGTGGATCAACTCGTGTCGGCCGACATACCGCTGATGGTGAAAGTCGTCGGAAAGCTGGTAAATTAAGTTATGACTGATGATGATGATGAGTATTAGAAACAAGAGATCGCGAACAGGAATCTCGTGGATCAACTCGTGTCGGCCGACATACCGCTGATGGTGAAAGTCGTCGGAAAGCTGGTAAATTAAGTTATGACTGATGATGATGATGGGTAAAATTTTCGGATAAAATTACGATAAATTTTTTTCGTTTGTAGCAAAGCACAGTTTACAGGGTCAGTCAGAGTCTACCAACGCAAATACAAGCGTACCGCTCCCCCCGCAACCGCGTTAACTCGCAGAATAGTTTACGACGAAATGAAAGAGATGCGGCGACAAGTGTCACTAGAACGACAAGCCGACGTGGTAGAGGAAGTGGAAATGCTGTCATTGCAACTGCAATGTCAGCCAGTTCGTATCCTAATATTTCACCAGTACCGCTACCATCTACTAAAAGTTCACGCTCCTCTGTTGCCTCTTACGTTCCGTCAATTCCCGTACCAAGCTCAAATTCCAGAGCAGATAGCCACCAAGCCTTGAATCTTTCCAAAAGCACAGTGAAACCTACTCCGAACTCAAGTTCTGGTCCAGAGACACTTGGTGATTCTTCATCCAAGTCACTCAACCTTCCGTCGTCCGTAACAATAATTCCTCACGCACATTCAAAACCCGACTCACTCACCTGCCCAAGGTTTCCGTCAGATTATGTGCCGAAACCGGCACATGTGTCAAATCCTAACCTATACTCACATACAGTCCCGAAATCTCCTCAATTGGGATTGGTAAAAGGTGAAAAGGTCAAACGTAAGTCTACTGTAGCTAGTTTATTACAACAAAGTCGAGCAGTAAGTGGAACTAAGCCAGGTAGTAACGTAGAGGTCATCCCAAAACACGAGCAACCTCCGAGGANCAGTCCCGAAATCTCCTCAATTGGGATTGGTAAAAGGTGAAAAGGTCAAACGTAAGTCTACTGTAGCTAGTTTATTACAACAAAGTCGAGCAGTAAGTGGAACTAAGCCAGGTAGTAACGTAGAGGTCATCCCAAAACACGAGCAACCTCCGAGGAGTACTAGATCAAGTGATAAAGGTCAAGGTCATCAACCAAATGACAAGGCTAACATTACTGAAAAGTCGTCTACCTCAACAAGTAGTATGGGAAATCGATCTGATAGAAATGCTTCACCACTACAACTGAACCAAGGTCAACATTTGTCTCAAAGGTCAACACCAGAAAAGGTTGTTCCACCGAATTCAAATACTCCACCGCATCGACCATGGCTTAATACTGCTGAACTTAACATTCCACAACCAAAACCCAAGGCTGATCCAGATCTTAGTGCTCCGTTACAAAATGGATGGAGGCGTGAAACAATTTTGAAAGGACTGTCATCTCATGGACTCAATGGTGAAGTGTCTTATACTAATTCCAATGGCATTACTGTAAAGTCCATGCAGGAGTTGAAAAAAGTAGTGGGAAATAATGGCCTCAAGAATTACAGTTTTAGTTGTAAATTACTAATTGGTGATTTCCTTCTCCCTGGGGAAGATTGGAACTGTTCTCAAATTAACGAGTAATGAATTGGCAAATTGGCTCAAAGAAGAGGCTCGCCAAAATAAAAAAGAAGAAGAACGTGCAAAAGGTGAAAGGGAAAGAAAGAAAGAGCACGCCGCCTTAGTTCGAGGTAATCAACGAATTAATTTGTACTTTTTAGTTACATATCGCATCATTTACTGTCAAATTAACATGGTGTAAAAATTTTCGATTTTTTTCTTGCCAGCTCTTGAATTGTATCGTCGTGCTCGTCGTCGCCACAAGATGCAACAGGAAAGGAAATTGAAGAAACGAGCAGAAAATCTTCAAGAAGAGGCAAAACCAGAACCAGTAGAAGTTGACGAGGTGTTATGGGAAAACAAATTGAAAGATGTTGGAAGTATCAAAGGCCTTCGACTCAGTCCTCAAGCATTTGCGAATATGCTCCATATTTACGAATTTCTTCATACGTTTGGAAATACGCTTTGGATTTGATATGGATAGCCTTCCTGCTCTGAGTAGTCTTCAGAAAGCTCTTTTGCATATTGATGAAAACGAAGAGGAACTGTTGAGTGTTTTAAGCCATTTGCTAGTTTGTGCTGTGGAAGGTAACTAACAATGAAGGCAACGGTCAGGTTTCATATCAAATGTGATAATTGTTGATACTTTCTAGATCCTGGAATGCCAAATCCGAACAAGCATATGACAGCTTTTGGACAAACTCTCAAACAGGCTGACATTACTTTTGGAAGTTTATCAGAAGTTTTACGGTAAGTTTTGAATCTTTTTCGTTGAAACGTGAAAACTACTTTAATGATGAGAGTTGAATTTTTATAAAAAACCGAGTCATTTGCATTGACTTCTGTCGACATCGATATCCACGTGTTTGTGAATTCGAATTTTAATTTAATTTTATTTTATTTTTACAAAGCCTCTATCTCTCAGCGGTGTCAGATTCCGAACCAGAAGCTGGTAAATTGTCGGAATGGTTGGAAGAAGCTCCGTTCCTTGCTCTCTCGCCAACACGGAAGTCCAGTATTATTTCATTTATCTGTGATCTCTTACTACAAAACAAAGCAGTTTTAAAGCACTTGGAAATGTCAACTGAAACTGCACATTCAACTAGAAAAGAGAGACAACAGAATGAAATTAAGTTAAGACGTCTACGAGTACTCTGTGCTAGAAAAACAGTTGCGGCAGTTGCAGCTGAAAGTGAAAGAATTGATGATGATCATGACCAAGAATTTGTAGCGGATAACAAAGTGTTTTCAACTGATGAAGGTCATGAACCAAATGTAGACGAAATGAAACTTCGAACCGAAATCGAAACTAAACCGTATCCAAATGGAACTGTAGTAAAGGACGAAATTACTGAAAGTATAATTAAACAAGAAGATACTGAAATTCAACACTCTGACGATACAAACAGTCAACTTGGACAACCGAAAATTAAAACTGAAATTTTTGAAGAACTCAAAGCAAAAATTGACGCTGAAACTTCACGATTAAATGCAGTGGATAGCACGGACTCGAGTCTACAAAATTGTAAACAGAAGGAAAATTGGACGGTGAATGTTACTAATGCTTCTAATAGCTCCACCTTCAACCATGAGAATCGATCAAGAGACTGCAAAAATAATCTTAGTGTTACCGATACTGAAGATATTTCCAAAATTGATATGAAAATTTTACCGGATGATGACGCTTCATTTCTGTCGTCTAGTTCAAGTTCTGATGAATCCGATTCGGATTCAAAACTTTGTGTAGATGAAATTCGACAAAAAATGAATTCTCTTCAACGATCAAGTGACAAGTTGAAACATCTTCAAAATATTTCCACTCGGGTCATTCGTAGTCCTTGCCTAGGTCAAGATCGTTACCGTCGAAGGTACTGGAATCTTCCAGCAGCAGGAGGAGTTTACGTGGAAGGTGGAGCAAGCGGTGAATTTGAAGAACTTGGACAACGGGTTTTACTTAAATTTCAAACGGGAGAGTCAACTACTACTGAAATTTTGACTAAAAAGAAAGATGAACCAAAAGAACCAGAAGTGGAAATACCTGCTCCGTGTATCAAAATTTTTAGTTTTGCTCCAAGAGAAGGTTGTAGTGGAAGAGCTAAGGATGACCCGGCCAAACCCGAAGGGGTCAAACGAGAAGATGACAACTTGATTTCTGTGATTGAGCCTTCACAATGGAATTCGTGGTGGACACTCAATGGTAATATTAGTGAGTTTATTCAAGACTTGTGTCCAACTGGTATTCGGGAGCCCGCCTTAAAGGTATAATCTGTACTTTCTGGAAGTGTACCAAATACTAACTGGTTAACTTACATTTAAGGTTGCCTTGTCTGGCTTGACTTCGCCTCCTACTCTTGTTGAGGAAGAACTTGAAGATGAAGAAATTCCAGTTAATGTTCAATCTCCATTGAATGGATGGGATCCAGAGTTAGCCTACAAAGTTCATCTTCAATTGCTTGAAACGATGGAAACGCTGGAGGAGAGAGTCGCTTCGGCAAGTCTTCAAGTAAAAGGGTGGCAAGTTCCGGCAAGGCCAGCTCTTGACCTTAGGGAGCAGGATATCATTGATTTAGTGAAGCAACGGCTTTTAGCATTGGAAAGTGCAATTGAACGAAGATATTTGAAACCACCGTTAGGGAAATCTGCCAATGAGTTGAATTTGTTGGCAAATGTAGCTGAAGGCGGAACTGACATTTATGTTGGACCCAAGTGAGTCTTTTTTTTAAAAAAAAGTTTTTATCGAAGTAAACAAGAGTTGTTTTAATAATAAAATGAACGTAAACGTTCCAGGGCTTTGATGACGTGGAGGGAGGCAATCGCTCGTGCGTCAACGCCGGCAGTGCTTTCTATGGCAGTTCAATCGTTGGACTCGTCTATTGCCTGGGACAAATCGGTCATGAAGGTTAATACCAAACAGTTGTCAATCTTTGTAGCATTTAGGATTAGTTTTGACTTGACAGTTATGTATTTCACTAGTTTATCGATATTTTCTTAATAGTAGCACTGTTGAAATCATTTTAGGCTAGCTGTCAACTGTGCAAAGGCGGAGATCATGAAGACAAGTTGTTGTTATGTGATGCTTGTGACCGTGGTTACCACACTTACTGTTTCAAACCGCCATTGGACACCATTCCTGATGGTGACTGGTTTTGCTGGGAATGCATAAACAAAGCTACTGGATCCAAAGGGTGCATTGTTTGTGGAAAAGGAGTTGAACATGGAAAAATAATTTCGTGTGACAAATGTGCCAACAAAGCATACCATCTTGAATGTATCCAACCCCCTTTGGGCAAGGTAATCGTTTAATAATTTTTTTGGTTAAAAAATTATTAGTTTAAAAAAGCAATTACCTACTAACTGGTTTAGGTTCCACGAGGTCGGTGGTATTGTCCGGACCACAAGTCCCCAACGAAAAAACGCAAGTCAGAATCGAGTGATGGTAACGTGGCGGGTCCCAGTAAGAAATCTACAAAGAAGACAAAGTCTGAAATGGCTTGGTGTGAAAAATTATTGAACGACTTGTCGAAGCATGAAGACGCTTGGCCATTTGTAAGTTGGTAGGAATTTCGGTGATGTCCAAGAGGTAACTTGTGTTTCATTTTCATTCTAGTTGGAGCCAGTAAACACAAGACAATTTCCAACTTATAAAAAGGTAAATTATGTTAAGTACTTGGCAGATTAAATTAGCTGTATTAGTAGAACTTAGTTTGAAAATAAGTTGCAATCGACGTAATTCTAATTAAACTCTAAATATTTGTTGTTCTTATAGATAATTAAGAATCCAATGGATTTGGCATCTATTCGAGCCAAAATGACGACATACAAGACAAAAGTGGAGTTTTTGGGTGATATCCGACTAATCTTCGATAATTGTTTGACATTTAACGAAGATGATTCTCCAGTTGGAAAGGCAGGCCACAACTTGCGATTATTCTTTGAAGCTGCAAGTAACAGAATTTAAGGGCTGACGGGTTTGTTCTTCATCATGTGCAACAGGACGACATTAAACTCTAAAGCACTTCTACTATTTACTACTTACTGCCTCACAATAAGTAAGTAACTAATACCTACCCACCACAACTACTATTACTACCCAGCTTGCATTGATACTTTTATCTCATTTTATCATAATTCTATTGATAGCCTTTGTATTTTTGAAAAATTTAGTTGTTATATATTAAGCGTAACATTTTAGTTCTCTATTGTACCCGTTACGTGTAAGGAAAGTTTGTCGAAATTGATATTGTGTACAACAAACCCTTCAACCCTAAAACTCAATCAAGTGTCACTTGAAAGAAGTAAACGAAGTAGAACATTGAACATTGATTAGTATTGTTTCAATATTGTTGTAAACTGGGCGACAAATACGATTAGCTTGTGTTTCGTAGACTGTTGACCCACATCCAACAAATGAAGCAAATTCACCAACGCAATATTCTTAACCGTTTCACCCAATATCTTTGAACCAAATATCTTTGGTTTTAACTAGGCATGGAACAATCCACATGAATGTTTTCATGAACCTAGATCTCAATACAGATTGTTTTTTAGGTTAACAAACCTAACAACTATTGCACTTCAATCCATCCTAGTTTCGACATTCCGAATATTTAGACGAACAATAGAAGGTGCAGAAGAAAGTCTAATCGTTACACTTGCACAAGACGATTTAATGAACATTTCACAAGTTGTGATTTAAAATGGGTTTGCAGTAAAAGAATAAACGTAAAAATGCTTACTAGCAACACAAAAATGTTTGACCCAAACTATTCATATTACGAGCATAAATGGTATAATCTCACAGGGACATGGACACAAGAAACTTTTACTTTTAAGTTAACCAAAGAAATCAAAAAAGGTAGTAGACTTTTAGTTTGCTAAATACTTTAACAACAAAATACAAAGTTATACGAAGAACTAGTAGTTTTAGCTACTACGCATCTAAGGTACATAAAACTTTGCCACAACCTGAGATTAATTGCCAAGGCTAGCACTAGTTACTTAGGATTTTAGCAAACTTTACGAACTACGTGATGCTTTGGGTTTTGACGTAGACGGTTGTGGGGAATTCGTTTTTTCGTTTTCGTAGTGAATTTTGACAGTCTTGAATTCCTTTAGTAGTCATTCGTGTCACTGGAATCTGCATGTTGTTGTTTCTTTTCAAAAACTTCCACATGTCCATTGCACTCATTGGACCTTCATACTCATTGATCGATACTTCCTTTCCACTCATCTTCTCCGTAGCATAATCAACCACTTCTTTTGTCAACTGGTAACAAAATTCGGTTTTGAGTGAGTCCAAATCCATTTTATCTACAATAACCCTCAACGCCACATCAGTAATCTGAAAAAACAAAACCAAAAAACCACTAATGATGCTAAGTAGCTGATTGGAATAGAAATCAAGACTTGAATTAATAACTAAATAAGAGAACCCAATTTTCTGCGTCTCACAAGCTTATTTCGCTAGTTCCTATCTATTACCCTACTACCCACTTACTTACCCTCATTTTTTTTAGTAAGTTGCCTCATACTTATGAATCTAGAATTCGTTAATTGTAAAAGCACTTACCTTGTATGACGTTAAAGTAAGTTCTTTCAACTTCTTGTCAGCGACTGACTCCGGCAAGAATTCCCTGATCGGTTATATGCTTCGAGTGTAAATCTAAAACTCGCAGCTCTAGAAAAGAAAATCGAATTAGAAATACAAATAAACAGTTGAAGAAGTTAGGCAATCCTTGAATGATGAATTAGGTAATTACAACTCAAGAAGTTAATTAGTATGCCCCTCGTCCTACTCCTAAACGGAGGAAAACACTTGGAATGGTAAATGGTTCAATATTTGAATATTTTCAGCTTTAAATAGGTTGCAAAAAAAAAAAAATTTGCAACATTTCGTTTACTTCCAAATACAGGAAAACCGATTGTTGCTGCGTTAGGGTAGAAAGTACTGCGTTATTTTGGTTAAATGGAGGCTGAAAAAGTGAGATGGGTTTAGTTTAATTACTACGTGGCGTTTTTTTTTTAAATTTACTAATTCTCAATCAGCTTTTGCCCGATCTCAATGAAATCTTGTACAATGTCTTTTCTTTGAGAAAGGCAAGTAGATGCTGAAAAATGAAAATATTCAAAATACTAGACGATTCCAAATGTAAAGTTCGTTTTTGGTGGGTGGTGGGTTACAACATGGAAGAGTGAACATTATACCTTTCAGGGAGTCAATAGCAGGCTGATACTCTTCGATCAGTTCTTTTTTCGGTAAAGTACTACATCCCGGTAATAAAATTCGGCATTGTTTATATCTTCCAGTTAATGCTTCATCTAAAAGACATTAAAGTAAAATAAGAATTGAAAAGACTTGGAATTGAAATCAAGATCAAGTTCAAGTACTATTTGTTTACCTAACTTAATTACTTATATTAATCAACTTACCAGTGAATCTTCCGTTTTTGGCAATTAACTCAGTCAGTTGTGGCAGTTACTTCGTAAATACTTCTAAGAGAAGCGTCACAAATGTAATCCAATCTTAGCCGTTGAACATTAGGAAATATTCTGGGAAACGCGTACAAAAAATTCGGTCTTGCATATCGGTTACTCCCGCCTTCTTCCTCATAAATCTCAAGCGTCTTCAAATGGAGTAACGGTGGTTCAAAATCTAAATCATTCGCTGGAAAAGACACCTGCAGCGAAGGAATCTTGACTACAATGAGAGTTCGCAAAAGCGTGAAATTTTGAATAAACGATAAGGATCCACGGTAGCCAGTCAAAGTTAAACTAGTCAAGTGACACAAGTTCCCAGCACTTTGAAAAGATTGGCTACACGTCGAACGTCGAAGATAACGAAGATTAAGACCTTGGAGACAATGAGCAGTACTACTCAGAAGAGCATGAAGGTTTTGGATTGTAACTGATTGCGTCACAATCATCTGTAGTTTTCGAAGAGAATACTTCCTGCCAATTAGTTTCCGAACATGTTCATCCCGTAAGATCATATTGATGTCTATTTCAGTCAGGTTGGACAATGTCGATATTTTGGAGTCAGTAGCTACAAGACTGTCAAAAAGAACACGTCTGGTATTAGCTTCAAACCCAAGTCCACTCAATTCGTCCAGTGCATCGACTACTTCACCATTTACGAACGTTGCAATATGAGCCACATCCAGTGGAAAAAGAAATTCAAGTGGGTGGTAGTTTGTCAATGGTTTTGGACACGCAATTAACTTCCAGCATTGGCGCAATGGTAAACAAGTCGTTCAAAAACGTCTTGATTACAACAGAAGGACTTATGTCAATTGTATCCCAAGCGGTTGCATTTACACTGAGATACTTCAATTTCGGCAGCTTTTGTCGATTCCCGAAACTATCTTCTCTATACAGAAATTGCCCATGACAGTTCGGTTTTGGAACCGTGCAGTCAATTGAGAGTCGCTCCAAGTTAGGTAGACGATCAAAGAGTAAGTTTGTCAATTGAGCGTCTTTCCACTTTGTTTTCTGCAATGACAAGGATTTGATCCGATAGCCGAATTCCAAAAATAACCTATTCATCAATGGCGTATCGACATTGATACTTGTATTGAGTATAAACTCATCACAAAAATCCTTCCGAGTTGCTTCCAAGTTGATGTAAGACTTCACTTGCATATAATTTGTAATAGAAATTCTAATTCTGCCTCGTAACGTACGATAACATTCGAGCTCCCAGTCTCGACATACCAGTCGATGTTGTTTGAGGTCTTTTACATTGAGATATTGAAAGATTTTCATCAAGATCTAAAAACAATGTTAAATGAATTAAATTTATAGAGCAAAAACCTTTTTGGAAACGCTAGAAACGTGTAAAGACTCACGCGTGGGAATAGTAGGGGATTATCGTTGAAACGCATACTACATAGTACTTCCGAACTCATTTTGGTTGACGAGGTTTTGTGAGTAATGTTTCCTTCGTTGAAATTACCTAAAAGAATCAAAAAAAAAATTTTAAGTGGGGGTATGCGTAGCTTGACGTTGAGGTGGTGTATACAAAGAAGTCTAGACTCTAGAGAAAAGTTTCTAAGGAGGTTTTAAGAGAAACACAACACGAAGCTAACAGATAGGATGGGACTTTTAGAAAATTTTCCCCCGACTACTTGGACCCNAAAAATTTTAAGTGGGGGTATGCGTAGCTTGACGTTGAGGTGGTGTATACAAAGAAGTCTAGACTCTAGAGAAAAGTTTCTAAGGAGGTTTTAAGAGAAACACAACACGAAGCTAACAGATAGGATGGGACTTTTAGAAAATTTTCCCCCGACTACTTGGACCCTTGACCAAATAACCTTTGACTTCAGATAAATTTTCGAGGCTTATTAGGTTTACCGTTTCACAGCCACAAGGCCGGAGTATTTCGTAGCACGCCATTACGTAGACATAATTTTACACAGACAGCGGACCCCTGAATTTTTGTCAGGTTAGGTTACAGGTAGAAAAATGACAGGGGTCCGCTGTCTGTGTAAATTTTTTAGAGCTAAAGGCGTGGAGCCGGAGTATTTGAGGACTTGGGCAGGGGCAAATTTCCGGCTACTCATCTCCCTACGTTCTTGTTAGTTAGGACTTAGGACCCAACCTTAACCGTTACTTTAAAAGATAAGATAATCAAACATATCCTCAACTGCAAACAACATTATCTAATGTTATAATAACGTTCGTTAAGTGATGAAAGGAGAGTCCGATTCAAATGTTAGGGTTTCGGTGGGATCGTGCGAAGAGAAAAACGTCGAACATCGAACGTGAGCGAGAGGTGGTTACATTGGGTTGGCTAAAAGTTTATGACCAGTTTATGGTACAGGGCCTGTACCCACACCCACTTCGCTGATATCGGACCGATGATGATGGGACGGGAGCAGAGCCCACCTAACACGCACAACGCACTAAAAATCGTAAAAGCGTGACCCCACAGTACCTTCGTACCTTTTAGTCGTTTCACTAAACACAAAAACCAATCAGTGTTACACACACCAACCTAAATCCTATATTAAAATTATATAAACTACCTTATCTTTCCCCAATGTGTCGGCTTCTGCTTGTGGTGATTTCTTCTTCAAGAAAACGTTTCAGCTTTTGGTTTTGGTTTTACGAACTTAGATAATACTCAAACAAAACAAACGAAATGTCAGAAAAACCTAATTATAAAAGTGCAGG
>JABASK010000611.1:0-13127 GCA_019776465.1 Rambutanura hunanensis | reverse complement strand
GTCTGATAAACTTTCGGATTCAAACAGGCGGAGAAAGGAATTGGCCAAATTTTGACCATAGTTGCTCCAACGAAGGTGGAACTGGTGGCGCTGCTGTTGTTGACTCATCGTAAACGATCAGTCTCGTCCTTGGAATTGAAAAGTCCCGCCTCTCAAGAATCACATTCTCAGCACCTTTGTACCTCAACCTACAAAGATACACAAAATTTAGCATAATAATAATATCAATGGTTACTATTTATTTGACTTAAGTGCGCGGCAAAACTTAACTACGCCATATCCTTTCTAATATCCCCAATGTTAGGTTGAGGCCTCTTCCTTTCTCCTCTACCGAGGAGAAAGCGTAATAAAAACCTCCATGAAACTTTCACCAGCTCACCAATTATTAATTCGTAAAATTTTTGTGCCTGGGAAATAATACTAGATAAACGATCGAGGTCAACCAAGTTTTCAAACCATAAAAAATACAACAATTACATATTTTCATTCTAAACTAAAGGAATTAAGGCCTAGCATCCTTTAAAAACTTATTCGCAATTCCACATTCGAAGCTATTCGACTTTAGCCGGAAGCTAATAAGACCAAAATTTATGCTAAATTAAATGCTACCCACTGAATTCATAGTTGCCACGCGCTTCCTTGACAAAAAACTGGATTTCTAGTGAAAGCAAACTTTATTCATTCCGCTTTGTCTATAAAAACTGCTTCCAGAAACCAATCCCTTCGAGTTTGGTAGCAATTGAAATAATTTACTACCCGCTCTTTAATTCCCAAGCTTAACTAACCCTTTTTCCGGATATAGTTTCCAAGCGTAAATGTCATCAGTTCTGACAAGTAACAAGCTCAAACATACGTAAAAACGTGAAAGGTTTTCATTCCACTTCTTTTATCCAATCGGCAGTTGGCAACTAGGCTTATAATGAAACGTGTACTACTGTTGCCTAGCAACGTGTGGATTTGGACAAGATTAAGTTTGAAAAGCACTTCTCTTGGGGGGCTGCTGGAAGATTCTTTTATTAGGCGGAATGAGAAAATAAGAGAGAAAGCAAATTGGACGGATGTTCGTTTTGTTTCCCAGGAATTGTGAACCCTTTGAATTTTTCACGTGCTAGGCTTTGAATGGAACCAGCAGGAAAACTAGGTCAAGGTGAAAGTTAGGCGTAAAATGAGTAAATAAAAGGGTAAAGAGTAAAACAAAAAAGGCAATATAACTTTCACTAATTTAAACTTTTCTCGAAATTAAAGTAAAATTGACAATTTTAAGGACAAAGGACATGCTTACTAAATTAAAAATGAAAAAAAAAACTGAGTTTTTTCCACACGTGTATGAAATAAAATAATTATTTTGTTAAATTTTTAAAGTAACAATTGAATATGGATTATTGATAATCGAATTAAGTTTAAAATCGAAACTTACAACGAAAATGAACTCGCACACTTTTTCGCGTACTGTAGGGAAAATTACAACATTAATGTTTGGGATACAGTAGCAAAAAAATAACAGCACTTAAAAACATTAAATAACCCTCACTTCAGCAGAAACTAACAATTTTGAAGGTTCAAATTTTCTAAATAAAATTCCAAAATGCGTTCAATATTTTTTGTTGCGATGGATCGAAACTAGCCAATTAAACTGGTACTAGATAATTCAACATTCGCGTCGGAAATTACGCGTTCAACATGTTTAGGTAAAACCTTTTCGATTCGCACATTTTTCTAATCTTACGATAGAAAATGTTATATGCTCGTCCACTACGCACTTCGATAGAACACAGTTAAACTGAAAACACAATAAATTGATTCGAAAACCATTTTAAACCTAAATATTTAAAACACTTAGTAGTTACTTAAGGTTAAAAGCAAAGTATATACTGTTTTAATTTTCGCAAATCCATTTAGCATAAACTACTAGATCAAGGTTGACAGTCACTAATTATTAAGCAACCACCACACTGTTTAGTTTTGGAAAAAAAAATTGTTGCAAATCTAAAAACCTACCCATTTGAGAAGAAATCAAATCCATATTAGAATTGTACCTGAGAAAACGATCTTACAAAAACAAGAACCATCCCAAAATTAACCACCTTTCATCTAATATTATTCCCAAAGAACCGATTCGTAATCGATCAGAACCGAAGCATGAAACTCGAACATAAAAAGAATAACCCGCGTGTGCATGTTGGCAAGTCTAAAACAACTAAATTATTCAAAAAAATTCATTTATACCTTCTTTTAGTTTTCGTAATAAGGCACGAAAACATGAAACAAAGACACTAGCACTAGGCACAACTGTCAATGCCCACGAATAGCAATGATTTACACTTCACTCTCCGTTGTCGACATTGTCGTCAAATTGCGAATGTGTAACTCTTTTCGCACTCTTCAAGACAGAATCAAATTGCAACTGATAGCTAGAGATCACTTATTACTTGCGTTTTGCCAGATAGGTGCAGTGCACTTAATTGGAGGTACCATACTATCTGGTATGCAGTGCACTCAAACCCCTCTTAATCTCAATTCACAATCCGGACTATTTATTACCATGAAAGTTCGGGAAATTATCCCAAATTTCGTATTAACACCATTTTCAAAAAAAAAAAACTCTCGAAAATATTTTTACTATCATTTGCCACAAAGTTTTATGAATGAATAATTTAGCAACAGAAATACTTCCAAAAACTTGTGAGTTGGATTCATTTGAACTGCAAGTAAAAATATGAGTAGATTCGACAACATATAAATTGAATTTGAAACATTCTAAACATGTTTTACTGGAACCTTTACAGTATTTGCCCAAATTGGCATAGACATTCTCCATCCTCTTTTCTGTCCGAATGCGAATGCGAATAATACGCGAAAGCAATGTCAAGTAGTGGCATAGTTATAGTAGTGAGTTTGCTATACTGTACGTACAGAATGGTTCTAAATTTTCTAGAGTCCCCTACTGTTTTTTTGCGAAAAGTAAAATGCTCACGAACTCAAAACTCCTTCCAAAATTTGGTTCCACCCTGTACAAATTCACCACCGCAAAATGAGTGAGAGAGTGAAGTGTTGTTTATATTGCAACTTGCAATTTTCCTGAAGTACTTTTTTTTACAGAAGGCATCATCCTCTACGCAGAATTTCGGTTAGACATCTAAAGGATTGGAGGGGGAAAATCCAGTTTTTTTTTCGATGGGTGGCACGAGGTGGTGTTTTGGCACAAATGGAGACGCTTGCCATTCTTCGTTCGCCTTGGTTTGCTAAAAAATCGTTACGTAACGCACATTTTAAGCTAGATGTGGTGGAGGAGGTGGAAGGCTTCAGTCTCGCCTGTCGTAGACGCACGACCACAACCTTTCATCTTTTTTGGCCAGAGATTAATAGATTACAACCAAAAAAAACTCACCCAGTGCAAAAAACACGAGCAAAAAGAAGCAAGGACAGTACAAAAGTCTTGGAAGAGGGGCACATTTACATGCCTTTTGGCAACTTGGGAAACTTCCCTGTCTCAAATTCCCATGGCAAGAAATACAGAGTTTTAAAATGAACAGATGCGAATGCGAATCTCTGATGATTTGATGCAGATGCAAGGAATTGCATGGAGACAATGCTCAAGAAGGGCATTTAGGACATTTCCCCCGCCTTTTTTTTGCGGTGGTATCTCTCGCCAATTCTTCGTCTGGTCCAGACTTGACTCTTTAATAATCAAACACTCTGCCTTTTTTTTTTAGAAAATGAAGATAAAGTAAGAAAGTGCAATGTCCCGCCACACATCTGTAGCATAACATAAAGTTACTAAGCTATCAGTCATCTGTGAATAATTTGAGCGTTCAAAATCAATTTTACACAGAATGTAAGTGTACTGCCCTTAATTGAATTTTCATGTGCTTTTGTTCTAATATACAATATGTTTCTATTGTTTCTGTTCATTCCACTTTAAGTACTCTGGTTGTCAAAAAAAAACGTAGTAAAATTAACATTCAATTCTTTGTACTTAATCATTTTGCGTAATCGCGTACTTTGTAAAATGAGAATGGGAAAAATTACAGTTCAAGCTAGAGTTCATGCGTTTAACCTGTGAAACTTTTACATTTGCAAAAAAAAATTATTCCTCACAACATTTTAGTTCCTGCGAAAAATGTGTACGGTGAATTTTGCATTAAACTCCCTGGATGCTTTCTCTTTGTTCCTTTTTCTTGTGTGTATTGAACTAAACTCCGTTTGCACTTTGGGTGACGCAAGTAAAAAGTGTGTAACATGAAAAGAAAAGAAAGCGATCGATTGCATGTGCAAGTCAAGGAGGAGCAGCGCTGCAGCGTAGATCTAGCTTTCTTCCAGAATGAAATACCTTGCAAAAAAAAAATGCTTTCTCCTCTACTAACACGCACATCGATCCGGGTTTCGCTTCCTGCCACTTTTCCCTTCCAGCCAAAAAAACCCACAAAACCACATCCAGGGAAATGCGCTCCTGCAGAGGGTGACCTTACTCTAATTTCAACGAATTTGAATAGAAAATCTACACGTTTTTTAAATTTAGGTAAAGAGCCTAGACAGAAAACGTTTCGCAACTACGCATTTTCTGCAGTATAAACTTAAAATTGAATCAACTCGTCCTAGTTTTCAATTTGGATAGTTTAGAATCAGAAGATACAAGAATTCATTGACCCTTGACCTCGCAACTGCCTAGAGCTTGTGTTCCAAAAAAGATTCTTTACTTCTAAATGAAACTTTTCGGGTCTAAAAATAAATTTCGGGTATTAGAGAGCCGAAAAAAAACAATGCAATGCAGCAAGGAGCAGTACAATTTTCAATTGACGTCAGAANAGTTTAGAATCAGAAGATACAAGAATTCATTGACCCTTGACCTCGCAACTGCCTAGAGCTTGTGTTCCAAAAAAGATTCTTTACTTCTAAATGAAACTTTTCGGGTCTAAAAATAAATTTCGGGTATTAGAGAGCCGAAAAAAAACAATGCAATGCAGCAAGGAGCAGTACAATTTTCAATTGACGTCAGAACCTGGCATTGCAAAAGTGAAAGAAGAAGCGTCGACCTAAAAGTGAAAGTGTAAGATTTATGATTCTAGTGGAAAGGAAGAGAAAAGCTGCTTTCTCTTGCTGCTCGAGAAACGTAAGTGCAGTAGCACAGAGAAGCTCGTGTTATCGGACGCCCATTGCGTTCCCCCCACTCCCCCTTGAGTAGGTGGGTGGGGAGGGACTTTCTACGACGTAAAAAGTTTCGAAACAGCCTTCACAAACAGAAGCGTATAAAGTTAGAAAAAGTGAAGGGTGAAAGTGGGACTTTCACCCAAGAAACCTTCCAACGAAAACACTTTCAATTCAAATTTAATCCAAGATTGGAAGTGTAGTTACGCTTCCTTTAACTTCATTTCAAAGTCCAATTGACAGATGACCTTTTCTCTCCATCTATCCAGATTTGAGACGAGGTCAAATCCTCAAGCTTAAAATGTCTCGACACCCAAACCAATCTCACGACCAAGGTCCTTAACCTAACCAAGTACATGTAATTTCTGCCTTCAATTTACCCATTGCAAGGACAAGGTGAGTGACAGTGAATTTAAAGTAAAGAGGGTGTGACCATTTTTACTCTGTTTTTGGTAGTATTTTTGAGATAAAAAAAAACATTTTCTAAAAAAAGTATCAACTACAAAAGTTCTGTTATCTTCAAAATTTTAATTTACTATATATAATCAGTTAGCATCTCTATTTACCAAAAAGCTCTTCACATGAATTCAGTTTAAGTGCATTGTGCGCGGCGCGTGACAATAGGTTTTAATTAAAGAGTGATAATTATAGCAAGTTAAATTGCAGCGTGAATGCAAATTTCTTTTTAATTCAATGTCATATCTAGTGACTCTGAGAGTCTTAAATGCAAAGTGCGTTGAATTATATCTTGTGCCAAATTGCACTTTGCATTGGGTAGACTTGAACATTTTTGGCTAAGGGAAAATGTTCATATTCATGTTTGTTGAAAGGAACTCTGTTAACGAATCTTGCACAGAGTGAATCTGCGGAGGTTGGACTTGAGATTGGCGAGATAATTCAATCCAGAATGAATTTTGGCAATGTTGCCTCCGGGGGAGGGAGGAAGCCAGGGGCAGGGGAAAGTGGAAATTCACCTGCTGCAAATGGCACCAAAAAAATTACCAATTGCAACTACAACAACGCAACTTTAACTCGGTCTTGGTAATGCTCTGATTCAGCAATTAACTTCGTTTAGAACGTGGGGCATGGGAGGGTCTATTCACAATTCACATCTATAAGTAACAATTCGCATAACAAATCTCACAATATGCATCCCAAACATGAGTAGAATTATGAACCTACGTCAGATTCTGTTTCGACAAATAAAAATTCCCATTTTCAAATTCAACCTCCGTCATTCTCTTTTTGTATTCTCGAATTCACTTTTGTCTAACTGCGACAATTTTCAAAGTAAGCCGCGGCAATCATAAATCTGTCGCCATTTTGGAATTTACGTTGCTCCTTTTTTTTACGCTAATTCATTATGAACAAGGTTGAAACTATATTCTTTCACCCTAATTCATTAATGTAATTGGTTTAATTTGGACGAAATAATGGACGAAATAGTAAACATGTTCATTGTCAAGGCCCAAAAGGAAACAAAGGCCCCTTCATTGACGCAAGACTTGACGTAATTGCCACCTTCACCTTAACAATTGAAGGAAGGGAATAGGAAAACACACCCATTAATTGTTAACTGCAAACTGCATTTCCAATCCTTAACCTAATTGTTAAATTTCACGAGGGACTATAAAAGTACGAGTCTGAATGCATTGCGATAAAATGCGTTCCTTTGATTGGAGTGCAAAGAGATAGAATAGTAAGCTGACTCAAAACAATTGCCAAATGTTTTTCTCTATAAGACTTAAAACTAAAGCGCTCATTAGTAACCAGTATTGCTTATTTTTCCAAGCCATCAATGAATATTTTAAGCTTCTTAAGTATCACGTTACTGTGTTCTTACCTACTGACGAGAATTTTTAGAAGACCATCCGCAGCGTTTCGCCACGTGGGCAGTAACTTCGATGCTATGAAAAGCCTCAATTAACACTCAAGTTTTTGTTAATTTGAAATGCACCGTTGATTGGTTTATCGCACCGACGGTTGAGTCCACGAGGAGAAGATTATTGTCAACACTTTTTCACACTGCGTTCCTCTGTACATATTTCCTTTTCCTCTTCGCTGATAATTGAATTGAATTGTTCTAGAATGACGAAGTAGTAATAAGTGTGGATGACGAATGTAGTATGATGATGAGTAGTAGTTAATTGTTCTTGCACTTCCTTCGCCGTGTCGTATCCTTCAAATGAAAGTTGGACTTGTAGTAAAAGAAACTCTTTCGAAGGCCCAAGTGTGTACGAGCCTCTCATTCAAGTGCGAGAGTTCGATTCAATCTGACTCTGCGTTGTTGCTCTGGGTTGCAGTCAGTGTGCGCTGATGAGTGTTAGCGTAGTAAGTGTGTAATTTGTACCCTGCTTTGAGACAACTGAACTAAAGTAAGTGCGGTATAGCTCTCGTCGAATCTCCTTCCTTCGTTCCGATTGATGGAGAAATGCAAGGAGGTTATGCGAATCCCCTGTCAATTCCTAGCTCTTGAGAAGAACCTCGTACCTATAACTTCCAGTTGTAGTCGATTCAATACTGGTTGTTGGGTTGGAAGTGGAACTAAAGAGTGTTGGCACTTTTGCTAAGTTGGTTAGCGCAGTTGCAGTATGTATAGAATGTCCTTTGCATAGTTTGCAAAATAAATGGCATCCACTTCCACACACTTCTCCAACCTAACGACGAAAAAGAATTTTCATACTACTACCATGACTGGTTCAGCAGTTGAAGAGAACCCGGAAGCTCTGGGGATACTAAGCTTACGCTCCCCTCGAATGTTGTTAGTCAATACTGCAACCATATCCATCACCATCCCTTTGTTTATGTGTGGAAATGTGCGAATTCAAGATGGATGATTTAGCCTTCACTCATACTCAGCGTCTCTTAATGGATGATCTGTGTGCATTACCTTTGATATAAGGGATGCAGTTAGTAAACGATTATTTACAAAGGAAGAATTGAGATAAATTGGACCTGATACGTGCCAGTCACTAAAACTGATAAGACTCGAATAATTGACTGGTCTCCTGGTAGCAATAAATACGTCGTTGGTTACCCAGCCCTGCCTCTTCGATTCCGATCAGTCAAATTTGATACTAGTTAGTAAAAGGATTAATTAATTAGGAATAGGATCACAATATCCAACCTAGTTTGATTACACGTCCATAGAGAGAAAAAACGGCACAAGTGAGACGACCTTTGACCTGATGCCATCTTTAGAATCTACGCCATGAATAACTGATAAACTGAAACAGTTGTTAGCTGAACAACAGCAGGCAAGTAGCTCAGTTACTCCATCACCATCAGTTACTTCTGAAGTTCTGAAGTTCTGACACAAAGTTCTTTGTATAATTGTTTGTCTTATCTTTTCCCTTTTGAAGCCATTTCACAATTTTGAATCTTCGCGGTACTGGGAATTGACGCCAAATGTAAACTACCGTACAATTTCTAATTGTTGGACAAAAACCATTGTTGTCCAATGTCCAACTAATTAATTTAAAGCAAAATCAATCGTTTCGACTCATGCATTAAGTTCAAGTTACTAAAAAAACGTTTTATAAATTCCACTATATATTTTTTGCATTACGTTATGCAATAATTATTTTCCTCTTCAGTATCATTTCCTGGGTTCTGGGTATTAAGCATTGAAGAGCCCGGTTCCTGTTGTCCCAGTCAAGTTAAATGTGTTCCAGAAATATGACCCTTCCCTTTCACCAAGAGATACAAAAGCGTTCCATTGTACTTATGTTCATGCTTCTCCTTGCATATATTCGCAAATAAGGATCCAGCTGTGTGTATAAAACAAGGTTGTTGCAAAAAATGAGGAAAAAACAAAACATGGCGTCGTGCGTGTATTTAAGCGTATGGAATTGCACTATACTACCAAACTTGAGTTTCCAAGGCCTACAGGCTCTCCGTGTTCTTTTTCTACTGAAGGTAACTCGGAAATTGAATTCCAAGGTTTTTGCGATGATGACGAGATTGGGCAGAAATTATTCATCTTTAAATTCACATCCTAAATTGTTTGTGCCATTGAGATCCTTTGAATTTTAGAATAATTGCAAATTGCACAATTTCCTACGACATAGACCTCATTTTT
Source organism: Rambutanura hunanensis (assembly GCA_019776465.1). NCBI lineage: Eukaryota > Metazoa > Arthropoda > Collembola > Poduromorpha > Neanuridae > Rambutanura > Rambutanura hunanensis. The sequence continues at coordinate 3,901 of JABASK010000611.1, read as the reverse complement.
TCAAAAGCGTGTAGCCTATGTTCCAGATTTCATAATCCTATTTTTGACTCCCTCTTTAGTTTTTACAAAGTGCGTGCATTTTTGTTACAAGACAACTGAAATGAATGAAAAAAAAAGAGAATTGACCTCAATTTTCCGTCTACTACTCCGAGAATGAACCTATATGTGTGGGAAAATTGCATGTAATTGGAAACCAAAATAACAATTTTTTTCTTAGCCTTAAATGATATGAAAAGTTCAATAGGCTTTTTAGCGGTTTACAATGCGAATATTTTGATGCTCATTAAATTGGTTTCAATGGAATGAACTTGACAAGTGCGAAGTACTTTTAAAACTAGTGACCTCAATGACCTTCTGTTGTTCGGTTTGGAAAATTGACGTCAATCTCTCTGGATTTATTGGTTGTTCTGCGGTTTAGAGTAGCCTGTTGGTAAAATAAACGTAATACCATTCATAAATTTCAATTGGAAGTCAGTTATGTGCACGAGAAGTTGGTGGCCCTTATTCTTTTCAAAATGTGACCAAATTTCGGAATTCTATGTTTCGGATTTTGATCTTACAAAGCCACGGGCTGAGGAAAACTGTTGAGTAACTTTGACTTGTTTTTGCGTCGTAAAAAAGTGAAAGTTATCGGAAGGAGAAAGCGTGCGGCGCGGGTATCGATTTGGTTTTTATTTTTAGCCATTAGTAGCACAAGGCAACGGAGTGCGTGCGCATGGATTTAAAATTTACTACAGTTTTGCAAAAAACATCAGTCTTCGGATTCTTGAGAAGCTGGTTGGTGGAAGAGCTAGCCCCGATTTCGGAGAGAATGTGGTGTGTTGAATTTTTAACAAAAACGCTTGGGCTGCAATGTCAAAAAGTGCGTTTTCAGCAAGCGTGTGCAAGGGACGTGGGGTTTTGTCGAATGTAATTTTTTTTTCCTTTGCAAAGTTTAGTGGTTTGGTAAAGTGGAGAAGGAAATTGAGGTCACCAGATGAAAAAACAAAGCAAAAGTTCATGCACACGCAGCGACCGAAATACGCACCTCCTACTTTTTTTTTGATATGCAGACACGCACACGCCCTCCAAACCAAAAAAAATGCCAGATGCGTAGAGCATTAAAGAAATTAAATGCAGTTAATCTAATTTTTCTAGACTGAGAATTAATTCAATTGAGGGCTGTTTTGTCATGTTCATTGGTCAGAAGATAAAAGTGATTGAGGAGAACTTTAGATTTGCAAATTGTCGGTCTGTCCTATCTACGCACGATGAGCGTAGAAAAGTAATTATAACGCATTTTGTCTATACAGCAGTGAGCTCGTCTTTACATTACGTCGAATAAATTTATGGTGCTACTCGAAGTTATGTCAACGTGTCGAACCAACATCGTATTAGGTTCCGAGGTATCGACCTTTGACATTGCGGGTTACTGTTTGCTTAGTGTCGCCGTAGCATTGGTGACACTATTCTAGAAAATACGGGTTCGATAAATTTCTAGATAATTGTATCGAGGTGATTAACTTTCGTGTAGTAAGAGTGAGAAATTGTATTGTATGTTGTTTGGATTTGACCAATTATAAAGTTGGCAGTAGTTTCCAAGAAGGAAGGATTATTGCGTGGAAAATGATAAGTTATGATTGGCTGGAATTTCCCTTGTAACCTGCGTATCTTGGTTTTGGCGGTGAGTTTTATTAATTTTTTAATTAAAGCTTCTTGAACGTATGGTTTTGTTGTCAATAGGTTTGAATTGATAGGATTTGTCATACAATTCTTACGTTTACTACTTTCTTTCTTTTTTTACCACAAATGAATGGGCGTGGGAATTCCGTCACGTCAAATGTTGTTCGGTTTATGAGCAAACGCTGGAATTTTGCGACAAATTGATGTATACTTCACCAAAAAATAAAATAACTTACAAATTATTTGTTTTTAAATAAATTTAGTTAATTTGAATTACTTTTTATTTATTTATAAAACTTTTCGCAATTTCCCAACTCGTCTTTAAGCAAAGCGCCTTCATTTTCAATTTTCGCAAGCGTCAAATTTTCAAGTTGCAAATTGCAATTTGCAAATTCACAAAAACGGCAAAGATGAGTTAGTTTACAAAGCAAAATGAAAAATTTGGAATGAATGAAAATTGAATTGAAACAAGTTTTTTTTTTCAAAAGATAAAGTTACAGTTTGTTTGGAGAAAAAAAACGACGTTTGAGCGTACGACGATTTCGCAAGTTTTTGCATACGTCTCCATGTTTTCTGGTTTTTCCCTGTTGTTTGTCTCAACTGAATTGCAATATGCAATAGGGTTGGACACCAAAATTTGTTATCTTCCCTTAGTATGATGCTGTTACTCTCCATAATTTGCAATTTAAATAAGAGTAATTTTTTTTAAAAAGTTATATCTTCATCAGTTGTCGGCACTTTTCAAAAGAGCAAAATGTGCAATTTCAAATCCGCAAGTGTCCAATTTGCAAAATCAGGAATTGCAACTACAGCAGCTGCACTTTACGGAGGAAACCTGATTCAATTTTAAATTCATCCCGGTGAGTGACTTGCATATAGATGCAAAAATTAAAAACTTGCAGGCAACTTTTAAGAGAATGGATCAATTAATATGTAAAGTTCAAATTATTCGCAAAAAAATCAAACTGCCCTGTTGCTTTTTGCTTCACGGGTAATTGAAAATGGCGTTGTTGTTGTTAAATTGTTAATGCAACTTTACAAAAAAAAAGTGCAATCGCAAATTTTTTTTGCAATCGCAAAATATAATGGTAGGAACAAAAGTGGTTCACACCAAAAAAAAATATTTTACGCTGAAAAAATGCAAACATTTTTTGTAGTTTAGGCTAGTGATTTAAATTTGAATACTCTACCAGATAAAGTTAAAAATTGCTACAATGCCAAACACTCAGCTGACTTAAGCCAAACCAGGAAACCGACGATATAGGAAACGAATTTGCAAAAATGCACTGCAACTATGAAAAAAAACTAATATGGTAAAAAACGATAGACACGGAAGTTGTGCAATTCATTTTTTTTTCGCATGACCTCCAAATTAAGTGGTAAAGGGCATGCAGACAAACGCAACGACGCGACGACGCAACACAAAAGTTGTCGTGAGACTCAAAAACTGTGCGAAACCTAAATCAACTTATGATTGAAATATCAAATTTTTAAAAAGAAAAAACAAGTGCGAAATTTTTTCGTACGTGAAACTTTTTTTAACAAGTTATTTTTTTAACTTCTAAGTTAATTGGCTCTTTGCAGTTAATTGGTTGTCCAGAACATGGTTTTAAAGTAAATCATTAAATTTCAAGGACACATGACTTGCATCCGTTTTGCCCACAGTAAAAAAAATATTAGTCTCCTCCTCCCTCGTTTTGCAATTTTTTTTTGCAAATCCAAAAGTTGAACATAGAATTGGCAAGGTTTGAATGATGTAAAATTTTGTGAAGTGAGGATTTGGGTGCATGGCATCAAAGGTCATTGGAGTAGAAGAGGTCAAGGTAAAGAATTTCCGTCAGTTGCAAAAATTGGCCCAACCCATTCAACCAACGCATTTTTTTTTTGCTTTCGAGTTGATTGCAAACTATTTCTTAATTTCCTTGCATATTTATTTTATCTCCATAATTTTTTGCAATTTCATTGAAACTTTGCCATATTTTCCTCTTACCAATCTAAATTTATCAATAATTACGTTTTTCTACCTGTGCATTATCTCTTAAATTAATCGTAATTCCGTATTATTCAATTATTGTTAAATTTTTTGATGACTTGTAAAAAAAAATTGTGTTGTTTGTTGTGAATATTGATATCATTCGAAGTATCAAAGTGTAATGGGTGTGAAGTTCATGCGTGTTAGGTTATAACGTTTTCTAACTGCGCAATTCGAATTGACTGAAAGTGTAAACGAGCAACAAAG
>JABASK010000610.1:0-13130 GCA_019776465.1 Rambutanura hunanensis | reverse complement strand
TTTAAATCGTGTAAATTCTTAGAAGTTAAAATATTTAATGTGTAGTGTAAGTTAACATGGAAACTGCTAACAGTTCTTACGACCTTATGGAAGTGAAACTTACAAAGCGGACATGGCAAACATCAACCGAACCCCAGTTAAATTGTACATAAAAAGATCAGAAAAAATTGGTCATTTAGAAAAAGCTTAAATTATGCTTTGTTTTAATTTTGAAAAAAAAACAGGAAGGTTTATGAAGTCCAATATTTTGCAAAGAGAGTAGTAGTACACTGTAGTATTTGGTGGTAGGTAAAGTTTGTGTCAGGTGAAGTAACTACACAGCTCTTTTTGTTAGCTTTGTATGATTCTCAAAAAAGTTGTACAATTTGAGTAAAAAAAATTATAAGCTGGAAATCAATCAAAGATGAATTAGAAGTAGTAGTAGAAGTTCCTTTTTTTCTATCACTCTCTATTAGAATCTAAGAGCAAAAAATTGAAGTTTCAAAAAATAGAAATTAAAAAGAAAATGAATTCTTAAAAAAAAAACTTGTCTTGAATTTTATTTAGTGAACACCTGTTTGGTTCAAAAGATTGTGACATCTAATCCGAAATTCCTGTTTCTTGGATTACAATTTCATTTAAAAAAAAATATAAAGAAAGTAGATTAAGTGAAAAAAAGAAGTTTTTTCTTTCAATAAATCCTGTTCGTTTCTTAAGGTTTAAATCGTGAGACTTAAAAAAAAACGGAAACCCAATACACTCTTTTCTCAATAGAAAATTCTTCTTTTCTCTAGTTATTTTTTAAAGTGCAAAGTCATGAGCAAAACATCTCTTTGACATTATTATTAAAATTCCTAGTTGACTAAAGCCAAAACGATTAATTTTAAGGAGGGGAAATTAATGGTTTTTAGATGACAGAAATTGAAATCGTAGCGGACGCAAATACTCTTCCTCACGTATACCGTTAAGGTTTCTCTATACCATTTTTAGCACGACTTACAAACAGACGTATCAGAAATAGTTTGCACAAAAAAAGTACTACAAATCCCAAAAAACTTTCGTCGTCATCTGCTTACTTTTTTCGTTAGACATTTTCGATTTAAAAAAAAAGTAAAGCGAACGGCTCAACTCAAGAAGAAGCAAATGACAGTAAAATCAAAGAAGCATCAAATCCCATCTGCTGCAGTTTGAGTAAAGGAGCATATGCGTTTCGTTATTTTTTTTTCAAATCCGACTTTTCCAAGCCCAGAGACGCTGGCAGAAGATCACTTTCATTCATTTTTCTTATAAGACCTTTTTTTGAAGTCTTTAAAAAGCATAAATGTGGTGGAGACACATTGTCAAAAAAAAGTAAAGGTAATAAGAGAAAGAATTCTTGCAGCTTGTGTCCATACATGACAGATTCCATCTGGTCATTTTTGGCAAGGGCTTTTGTTCCACGTTCCACCTAAAAGGGTGGGGAAAACGTTTATACAAAAAAAATAGCAGCCTGTAATTCACAATTTGCAATTGCAAAAAAAAGTGAATGCTTATTTTCAACATTCAAGAATGAAATATAAAGTTTGAATTCATGCACGTCATGAATGGTTGAGTTTGACCTTCAATGAAATCGAAACTGAAGTAATACACAAAAAAAGTACTGAAATGCTAAGGAGGGAACCTATTATCTCCGAAATGATCATTTCATCCTCTTCATAAGAATTCATTTCAAGGAATTTTGACAGACCTTGAATAAATAACACGCTGTAACCCTTCAAAAAAAATTTTTTTACTAAAATTATGAAACAATGAATTGAATTGCAAGTCCTTTCAAAAAGAAATAAAACCACAGAGCAAAATATTGGTAAAACAATTTATTATTTTCGAATACGAAATTCGTTTCGTTCTTGTTTGTTTAAAAAAAACACGACAATTCTTCTATTTGCAACAAAACTTTGTTTCGTTGCCTAATAAAGAGGCTTTCTTGGAAGTGAAAGATGGAGGTGACACCCGCTTCATTTACGAACCAAAGATGAATACACTGTTTATTTAAAGCTTTTCTGTCCTTATTCAGAAGAATGCTTCTTTTTTTTTTAGAAACTTTAAAAATGTTAAGAAAGTGTCGAGAATATGTAACAGATGGGCCCTTTTTTCGGCCCCCTTCGAATTGGTAAGTACTAAAGTCTATTACAAAATAGAATTTGAGTGGAAGTAATGATGCCTTGACACGACCGAGCTGTCACATCTTACCATCTCATGTCTCCGCATAAAAATTGTCCATTCTTTGAAATCTATACCAGATCAACTCTTTTTAAAAGAAACCAATGTTGTTTTCAATTGAAGAAGAAAAAAAAAGTCTCCTGCAGGTAAGATTTAAGACTTTATGAGGTTTGGCAATTGCCCAGGTGTCGAACCAAAGAGTGGCTCAAAACTCTCAAGAAGATGAAAAAAAAAATCTATGGAAATTGTAACTTTTTTTTGAGATTGTATAGTAGTTGTTCTTAATGGAGCCAAGATTTCTATTCATGTTGACTCTTCACAGGTGGACTCTACTGTAATATCCTCGTTTCTTTTAACGCTCTCTCCATTTGGAAAAAATGATCCCAGGTGTGAAAAAATCAGTTGGAGATCTCTCCTCTCTACATGGTAATTCTACCAACTAGAGAATCATTCCGTGACTTTTGAATATCTTCAATTGATCAAAATAAGATGGTTTTCTGACTTAACTGCATGGGGCCAGTTTTTTTAGAATTGAGAAGGGGTTAAGAGCCTCACTATGCAAAATAACATTGTAAGTATGGATAGCAAAGGGATAACAGGGGGTCTAAACACACCTAAAAAGTTTCAGCAACAAACGTGACGTCAGCTCACGGTTGCAAAAAAAAATGCAATTATTGCAAAACCACCTTGAGAGTCCAAATAAAAACTGCCTGCGAGTTGCAAGTTGTTTGTTGCGACTTAAATGTAGCTTAAGGATGATAAAGTCAGAAATAACAGGTTTTACACAAAAATTGACAGATTTTGAACTAGAATTAGATTATAGTCGCATTGAAACTTTTAAATTAAAGGTAGAAGGAACAAACGAAATATTTTCGAATTGAACTATGAAGAGGTTGAAGGTCAGTCATTTTCGACTTATATAGTTCTGACACGGTTGAATTGAATAAAACAAAATTGAAGACTCTGAGTTGACAATAGATACAAATTCTGAAAAATTAACAACAAATTGTCATACAAGATGAGGTCTGACGAAATAATACAAGGTATTGTTATTCATTTTTGTAAATTGCGTTAGGATGCTGCTAACTAACTACGTCTTCCTGAAAATGAATCGTAAAAATCAAAATATGTCGAAAAGAGCTACCACTGCTACCATGTCAACCGTCGCTTTGCTTTCTTTATTTGAATTGTTTTTGAAAAAAAAAACATGTGGAAAACATCATTCATTCTTTGACCCGTGTTGAATTATTATTGCAACTTTTTTATTAGAAAATTGTCTCGTTTTATTCTTAAATAATTGCTTTATAAAGATTAGCATAATATTTTTGATTAACTGAGTACCATGCTCAAAAAGTTTCTAAGCCAGCTTCCTATAATTGGCAAGTTCAGTGAACCCGTTGCGGACCAAAGTACAGAAGGCGAAGGAGATAACGCTGCAACTGGAACGATGGGAAACCTTCTGAACGCTTGCCTACAAAATAATTGTAAAAAGGGTAAAATGCTCGTCGGATTCGGATTAACTTTTTTCGACTTGGAATTTCCAGGTTCTACTGGAAGCTTTCAAAATTCAAAATCAATTCCAGTAAAATCTGGGTATTGGATGGCGACAACGGCCGTACCTTGTTTCTTGACTGGGATTTGCAAAGAATTGNTCGGGTTAACTTTTTTCGACTTGGAATTTCCAGGTTCTACTGGAAGCTTTCAAAATTCAAAATCAATTCCAGTAAAATCTGGGTATTGGATGGCGACAACGGCCGTACCTTGTTTCTTGACTGGGATTTGCAAAGAATTGATACCTTACCACCATCTTCAGCTTCATCTTCTCATTGACCATGTCAACCAATGGCGTGCCAACAGAATGCCCAAGATCACCTCAACAATTATCATCCACGAGGAACATATGAAGCGATTGGAAACTGACTGGTCACCCAAGTGGTTGCAAGCTTACGACAATAATTTTTTCTTCAAGGTATCACGAAGTAGGGCTGGAACTTGGTTAGCTTGGGTCTGGATCCTAGGAGAGGCACAAGAGGAAAACTTGTATTTGGCCAACATCTGTTTTTCAAAAGGGGACAACTGCGTTAGTCAAAAAGTTAACGTACTTTCGTATCGACTTCATGGATGGGACATTGTGGCTGCTGGAGAGTTCAAGTAGTCTTCGTATCACGGATACTACCATGAAGGAATTACTTGGAAACAGTGACACAAAAATTCACGGTACAAAGTGATTTTTGTGGACCAAAATTTATTAGCCGTATGATTTTTTCGTTCAATACTTTCACTAGTCCTGGAAGTTTCTGTGGAAATTGAACCAAATCTTACCTGTCCTCGTTCTACCGTTGATGAAACGCTTGGTACTGATTCATGCTCGGGAGATTCCGGATGTTCAATATTCGATTTTGGTAAAAAAAAAATTTAAATCAACATAACTGAATGAGTTCATTCGAAAAGCTTGTATCTACATGTTGGCTTTAGAAAAGGATAATGCTTTTGAAAATATGGAAATTGGCTTCGAAAATTCAGTTCCGGTACCATGTTTCTTTGACCTCTGCAATCGTTGGTTTCCTTCTTACAAGGCACTATATCGACACTTGAAAGTTCATCCTATCGTTCCATCTCTAGAATTTACAACATGGGTTGTTATCGAACAGACCGAATTGGGACCCGACCCTGAGTGGAATCCTGAACACATTTATACTTACAAGTATTCTCCGAAATGGTACCAAGCTCATGGTCATAACTTTTTTCTTATGATGATTCGGAATTCACCTGGAGTCTGGTTTCTCTGGGTATCCATTCTGGATGGTCAACAAGTTGCAGATCGATTTCAATCGACAATTCAACTTTTGAAGAATGAACGTTGTATCGGTAGAGAATTTCCAGTATATTCTGTGCGTACTTCAGAAGAAGTAGTTGCTAAAGGTCAACGATGCTTCGTCATTTCAGATTCAAAACTAAAGAATTTCTTGGAAATTGGCGAAAACTATATGACAGGTTGAAGCATTTTCTACAAAAATTTATTTTATGCGGAGAAGGATATTTTCTACTTGATTTTCTCTTATGGTTAGATGTCAAAATTGTGGTGACAGTTGAACCTTTTGAAGCGGATGCCAACTCTATCTCAAGCAATTTTTTTGAACCTAAAAATTCGGGTTCAGATATTTTCAATTCCATTGGTAAGGGCACCAAGTTCAACATTTAGTAACTCAGTCTATAATTTTTTATTAATTAGGTCAACTTTAACTTTCTAGGCCACAGTTCTGGGAAAACAGTACCAATTGAGAATGGAGAAATTCTAGCCGAATCAGATTACGACTGAGGTCCGTCCTTAAGGAAAATGAGTTCCAATCCAAAAAAACAGCCAAGTTAAAACCAAATAGGTAGTCTTTAGTTTTTTTTTTTTTTGAAAATCTGTTTATCTGCTCTTTTAGTCCTTGAAAATATTATAAGCTAAGAAGCTCTAATGTTGCGTACTATTGATATAACGTGTCAAGTGAATTCTTTACTTTACAACACCTGCTTCGTCAAGAAAGTAATATTGAAGGAAGTGCTTCATTCCATTGAATCAAGTGGTATTTACTCAAGAGAGTCTCAAAGTACATTAGTCCTTCCTCCAAATCAGTTACACAAACTCAACAAATTTCAACATCTTCCGTCTCTGCACCTGCAAAAATATTAGGTCTCCCCATTACAGTTCCTAGTTACGTACANAGAGAGTCTCAAAGTACATTAGTCCTTCCTCCAAATCAGTTACACAAACTCAACAAATTTCAACATCTTCCGTCTCTGCACCTGCAAAAATATTAGGTCTCCCCATTACAGTTCCTAGTTATGTACAATATTGTAAAATGCCATCCAAAACTGAACAAGAGAAGGAGTTCATAACGAAACGTGAAGTAAATAGTGTTTACTTCGTCTACAATTTTCGAAAGAGTCAGGGTATACTGTGTACACAAACACTTGTAAAGGATTTTCAATTAGTTCTTCCCCGTATGACTTAACATATTGATGGCTCAAGAAACGAGCTTGATAAAGTTGCACACCAAAAGAAGTGCCAAACCATTACATTTAATGCAGAAATTAAAAAAAAAATTAGTAATTTAGTTTTATCTCGAGCTCAACTTGGAAGTTACAACGAATATCTTCCATTCGTTATTTGAAAATATTTAGTGTTCAGTTTCACTGCGTCACTTTTATTTGCTCATAAAAGTAATGAAAACTCTTGTAATCCAACCGAAGAGGGAGGATTCGCGGCCTGGGAAAGTCAATAGTCATGAATACTCATGTTCTGATTCATACTGAAAAAAAATGGTAAAAGGGGATGAATTTTAACAGACCCGACTGAACTTTCCCTCCCCTTCTTCCGATTCTAATCTTAACCATCTGACATCCGACTTTCACTCTCTGACTTCAAAAATCCCTTTCAGGATCACACACATTCATGTTCAGTAAAAGAAAACAAGACATTAAAACAAATTAAAACCTTGAACAGTTCGGTTTTTTTCACTCTGATTCTGGCTGAGTAGCTAGCCGGAAATCGCAACTATTTTAGCATTTTTCTCGTCGAACATCTGTAGCGCTTGACTAATTTTTTGTTTGAGGCTTGCTTCCGTCTAAAACAGAAGAGCAGGAATGAAGTTCTTTTAAAAATAAGCAAAAAGTCTTTTTTGGAATCAAAAAGAAGAGGGGAGAGACTTGAGGGTGAAGTACTGAGACAGCATTTGTCACCATTTGAAACCGACTGGAGACTGATGTGGAGGCTGCGTTGCGGTAATGGTCTGCGGTCTCGCCTGATTTCGGCTCTCCTTTTTCTTCTAGGACTTCTTGGCCTGGAAGGTGTGAGCACTTGAGAAGTTGCTAAGTGTACATGTGTGTCTAATGCCTATTAGCAGTGCCCTACAATTTTCAAAAAGAAAAGGAAGCCCTTTCTTCAGAATTTGACACTTGGAGTAACTTGTCACAATTGAGTAAAAAGAATTTCTCAAAATTAAGAAATTTCTCAGAAGTCTATCGATTTTCTGGGAAAATAACTTCCAGGCCTCCGTACTTTTGTAGTGAATTTTGGCTTGGGTGATTTGATCTCTTGTACAATCATATTGCATCGCTGGCAAAGAATCCCGACATTCAGTTTCCCCTCGTTCGGGGAATAGGGCGACCCTATGCCGAGATTAAGGCGACCGTTCGTTCACTTTCCGTTCCCTGGAGACGTTTCCGGTTTCGGTTCGTTCTGTTCAGAACATTGAAGTAGAGGGAGAATAACATTTATTTGTGCTGGAACACGGGCTACGTAAGAGGCATTTCTACTTAAGTAGTTCGAACTGTTGACTTTTGATGCTACGAGGGTTGAATTCACCGTAGCGAAGGGGGAGGAGGCGGGTGAAAGTAGGGGCGGGGTACAACCACGGTTTTCTGGAAGATGAAATGACGACCAAAAAGAAAGGAATACGAACTAGCTTCGGCTTGATGCGGCATCGATCTACTGCTTTCTCCTGACTCCGCCCAATTCTGGCTTTCTCTCTCCGTATCAGAACTTGAAGATAAGCTCTAGAAAGTGTTAGAAAAACTGGCAGCCATTGTCATTTTCCTAGGCGTGACTATAGCTAGCATAATTTTTCATAAAAAGAAAAGATCTTCGTTTGCTCAACTTTTTTGCTCCAAGGCACAAAGGCATGAATTAACAATAACCGATTGGAATCATGTAATTTTAGAAAATATTTGAAGTGCGGAGGTGAAATGACAATTCTCATCAAAATTGTAAATCATTACAATTAAAGATTATTGTATTTCATTTCAATTAAGATAACTAATCTTACACAGAACTTTATAAAGTTCAAGGTTAATTAAAGCAAACAGAGCTTTCTTTTACAGAAAGTAGCTGCCTTTTCCTAGTATTCATGAACAAATTCGCTCAGTTCTCTCATGTTCAAACAAAGCAAGCCTAACGATGTTTTCAGGTTTCATTTCATTAAGTAGGGTTCAGTCGGTCCAAGTGTTCAAATTCGTTTTTCAAGCAAATGACGCTGTCTCCATTTAATTTTCTCGGGTTTCGTCAATTGTAAAGAGCAGTGCATTTACGGGAGTTGGTCTGATCGGAAGTTCGGCACGTGCAATGCCTTTCTAGCCTGAGTCATGATTCGACTCAGGGCAGATTTCCATTCTAAATGGTAGCAAAATGGTAAAGCCAAACAAAAATTCTAAAGTGGATTTGAGGAAATAGGAAATTATGAAAGGAAGGAGAAAGCCTAAAGGGAAAGTCAGCAAGACAGGCATACACTGCAGAGCACGTGTCAATTTGAAATAAAAGTCTTGCAACCCCACGGGGCCACGCGACCTGGACACTCGTAGTCCACCCTTGCACTTGCTCTCCATGACAACAGGGGTCATAATGAAGGGACAGGAGGGACTTAAGCGTCGTCTCAATGGGCCAACTCGTAAGTCCCTTAATGAACCATACCGCCTCCCGTTCTCATTACTTTTTGAATCCCTTGATCATGTTACTTTCTCTGATCTGCCCAAATTAACTACGTTCATTTCGTCCAACTTTCGTGTCTAGTTTAGTATGCTTTCGAAAATTCGTTTGTTCAAGAAACCTGAGATTGAATTCCCAATAGAATTAATTCATTAATTCAGAGTTTCACAATCTGTTACCACACAGAACCGGTGAGCATTGAAATTCATGAGGAGCAAATGCTAAAAGTGGTGTTAGGTTTTGACCTTTCGTGATTATTTTTTGGGGGGTGGGTCACAGATGGTCTCATAATTTGATTCAGAGGTTTAGAACATTTGACTTTTTAATTTTTAAAAAAGAGTGAGAACATAGGAACTAAAAAAAAGTCAGACTGCTCTAAAAGCAAAAGTTGAATAACTTGAAATATGTCCTACTGTCAGATAAACTTAAAAAGTTAGAGCATCTCCAGGACATTGATTAAAAATTGAAGTACCTTCTTCCTTGTCGTGTCATGATACACTCTGGACTTTCTCCTTGGCCTTAGTGAAAGTGGCAGGTTAATAAAAAATTCCAACCCAACCCTCGATATGCTCCTCGTTTCAATTCGATAGGTTTACTAAATATTTTAGTACGAAAGTTCACTCCTGTATGAATGTATTCCGCCCTTTAGAAAAGCCAGTCGATCTTTCCTTCTGTTTTAATACAAAAAAGAAAAGCAAGGAGTTTTGGCCTCCTTCCGTTGGCAATGCATTATTATGACACCGCTTTGACATGACATGACACGAAAAGAAGGCACGCCACCACCCAAAGAAGGTCTTACCGTATCATTAATTATGAAAGAGACTCAAAACTGTCGAGTTTAAAGTAATGAGTGTCGCATTAGTCAAAAGTTTGTGGTGAAAGATGAAAATGAATGGAAAAAGTGTCGTATTTGAAAACTTTTATTTTTCAACTTCAAAAAAAAAAATAGTTCACAATTGAAAAGGAGAGACATGTGAGACTTTAATTTGAAAGATTATGTGTATTAGGACCAATTGAATGGAGAACGAGGGGAGTCAATCTGGAACTGTACAACAAATGACAATTGTTCTTGATGACAACTGTACTCTAGTAGTAGAAAAACGCTTGAACTTGAGTCAGAAAGTACAATAAAGTATAGGAAATGTTGAACAAAAAAAGGCCAGTCTTATTTTCAACGAAAAAGTCCATCTGTGATGAATTTATAAATTCTGCATCTGTCCATCCGTGCAAAGAGAAAACAGTTGCTAAACTCCTGTTCACTTTTAACACAGGAAATCACTACTATTTTTTTCATTCCTTTTTTTTCATTAATTAGAGATTTAGACTCTTAATTTAATTTCAAAAATTTACCTTCTGCTCAATGTTTCAACAAGGGAAAAAGAGCGTCTATCAATGTTCTTCATTTCAGAATTCATGGTTGTACTAAATAACAGACGGCCTTAAATATTTAACTACCATTTACTAAAATTCTTGCTAACAAGGACCAACTGTGATTGAATTCTTTTTGAATTGAATTCAAACAAGATCACACAAATTGAGAAAGTCTTTCAAGCTTTCAAAATCTAATTTTTAATTCTAACATTTCTCTTTAGTAAGCTATATCAATTCGTTGTTTGCTCAATTTAGCAACTAATTGGTAAATAACTTAAAGGTAGAAAATCGTAAGAAATTTACAACCGGAGTTCTACGAAATACAGGAATATTTTTGTCATAATTTAATTATTCGTCGGAATATTTACCTTACACAAACATACGGTATTATAATGGTTAAAAAAAAATGTTCTCGAAGGCTTGTACTACGCGTGGATTTTTTTATTCAATTTCAAATTTTTAACAATTAAAACCAACCGTAGAAAAATGCTTACAGGTTCATCTGTCATTAGAATTCAATCCACAATAATTCATCATCATTTCCTTGAATTTGAGGTGAGGACCTTTCGAAAATTTTCAAAATAATTCAAAAGAAAAATCTTTTGGCTCAAGATCAATTTTTATCTTCTAAACGTGAATTGTAGTTTTTGTACGTTAGCTCACTACTTTTGTTACCACAAAACTTTTGAAACCTAAACTTTAGACAAAACGAAAAAGCTCAAAAGTTGATTCAATTGAAAAAAAGAAGGATTGGGTTAACAAAAGTTGTCGATGTCAGGTCATATGAATACGTCGATTAAGCATTTTGTCACTTCACCTTCAGAATTCATGAGTCCGTAGAACGCTTATAACAATTAATTGGGATTTGAAAGGTTTTTAGAAAGGATTCTCATTTTGTGCTCAATCATTATGATGACTCTTTTTTTTTACAATACTGAATCTCAGGTGAGTCGGTTAAGGGCAGCAGGTGCAGAAGGTCTTTTTTTAAACTTTTGAATGATGAGAAGATGGAAGATCGTTTTCAAAACTTCAATTAGGATAATAGGGAAGAGTTTCTCGTGAGAGATTAGTGAAGTTCCAGGTGAGCACAGGTTGGATTCAATTCAATTTTCATGGGCTCCCTTCTAAATTGTAAATTGTTAAAAACAAAAAACTTCAAATGTTGGCAAGCTTTAAAAAGCTCGATTCTCCTTCAAACGAAAAAGTGAAATGCTTTTAATAAAATTTTTCAGCATAACAGCACATCTCTTCAAGTTCTAATCTATTTTCACGGTTCAAAATTCATCCATGCAGAATATGATATGGCATGTGACTGAGACTTTTTTGGTATTCAAGATCGATATCGAATCGATTCTATTAATCAAAGTGGTCTAGCCTAGAATTTCTTGAATATTGATCTTTTCATTCAAGCTATTAGATTATTCATGCAATTTCGTAGTCTTAATTGGAATGGTAAACTTTCTTTGAAGTTGACAAAATACAGTAAAATTCCGAGTAGAGTCTTCTTTCTTTACAATGTAACGTTTTAGATTAAACGCTTTTTACGAAAATTTCTAAAGTTTGTAATCAACCTTCATTAATCCTTGATCACTTTAGAGAAGATGTCACTTTCAGTTCTTCTTTTCATTAGTTCTTGTTTTATTGGAATTCCACTAATTTAATAAGACAGGTGCTCAGTCACTCTCCCTTCACTTCCCTTTGCCAGAAATTGACTCAATTGGATTTAGCTTTTCATTTTGGATGCATCTGTCTCTTCAAGCGACATTCGAACAGTCGCCGAGGGTGACGTCACCTACCCAGCAATTCGAATCACGAAGCTATTTTTCCTAATAAAAGTTTTCCCTCGAATCAGGGCTCATTCTAGATTGAAATCTGGATAGGGCGAGGCCCATGTATTGAAAGCATTTCATTAGGCGCGGCGGGAATTTGATTACGTTACACTAGCAAGGAAGGGTGAAGCGATGCTCATACTTTCCCCACTTTCACTTCAGATGCCTTGAAATATTTCACTCCCTATTCGAAATGACAGAAACTCATTTCATTTCAATGGGATTTTAGAAATTATGAGGATTGACAAGGATGGTAAAGTTGCACGTGCTTAAGTGCCAAAAACTTCGGAATGCCTTCTCAACCTCATAAAGTTTGGAAGATTTCATCTGTGAAATTCAAATAAAATTTGGAAAATTGAGGAGGACTCACTTGAGAATGTTGTCAATTAATCAAAAAACGTGCTGCTTTTAGAAACTACGGTTTCCCATCCTTCTAGAATTTGCAGCTGGACTAAAAACCTTGCTGAGCTCCCATTTGTGTTACGTGACTTTCTAGCTTAAAATGTAGAGAATAAAAGTTTCACCGTTTTTGGAAGAGACCTTCGGATCGATACCAAAGTGAAAGCATCACTATGGTTTCTCAAATGGGAAAGGGTGTGGTTTTCCATGGCTGTTCAGAAGATCACAATCTTTCTCAACAGAAAAAAGGCACAAAATGCCAAAAAAAATACTCGACTTTCTCCTCCGTTCTGCCTTAAACCTCGACTTTCCTGCTGCCTGACGGAGAAAGTTTGACGCAAGGTTTAACGAAAGTTCCGAAATACTTCGCCTTTTCTGACTTTGCAAAAAAAAAAAAAAATTTATTTAATTTCTTTTTTTTTACACATATTGACTTTTTTCGTACTTCAGACTTATTATAGTTGGACATATGCATAACGCACCATGAAAGGTATTAATTAACCAAACCTAACTTCTTCAAAATAACTTAAATTTATTAATGGCGTATTCTACTGAATATTATTAAAAACCAGTGAAAGTTTACTGAAATGTCCACTGGGAAAGAAAAGCTAACAGAACAAGACTGCCAAGCACTCATCTCTTGATCAACAAATGGTCTTCTACTCAATGAACTTTTGCCCAATTCCCTTGCCCATCTGCCCTTCCAAAGTCTCATTCATGATTAGAACTGGAATAGAGTGGAGTGTCAATGAATTTGTAATAAGTTTTCCTCGATGGCCAGATTGTAAGTAGGTGCCAGAAGGCAGAACAAACATTGTTTCCTGGCACAACAACAGTGAAAGTACCTTGTCATACGGTTTTCAGTGATTGCACATTGTAAAAAG
>JABASK010000609.1:0-13135 GCA_019776465.1 Rambutanura hunanensis | reverse complement strand
ACATTTGCAAATTCCTAGGTATAATTTTTATATTTCCTAATTTTTCAATTAGTTTCTACGTTATCATTACATCTGTTCACACACCATGGCATCTTTCCTAAACTTTCCCAAACCTGAATTAAGTCTAACACCTTTATGGCAAGAAGCTAAGCGTCTTAACGCCTATATTTCAGTGTGTTCTAGTGGCGACCACCGTTGAACGTGAAATGGCTTCAAATGTAATGGCATGTCCAAAACACTTAAGAAAAAAAAGTTCACACTCAAATTCCCAATAATTAGTCAGTGATTAAATGGTAAATGAGTGTTTGCAAAAAGAACTTCCTACTTGTGACTTATCACTTCAAAGCATGCAAAAATATTTAAGCGCAGAGGGCGTGGATAAACTTACTTCTGCCGTAGTTCTTTGTCATGAACGGTCCTTGAGCGAAGGCTTTGTCTGACAAGAGGGAGGAGGAATAGAATTCAGGGGAGTTTTCGACATAGCCTGGATGGGCTCCTGCCGGATCAGGTAAGGAATGGTAATTTTCATCTTCAAAGTTATGGACATAACCAGTCTCTTCATTTCCACTGTGTGTCGTCGAACCACTGGAAGGTCCAGGAACAGTTCCAAGGACAACGCCGTTGCTTGTTCCATTTGTACTTAAACTGCTTCCGCCATTAGTTAGGTCGCTTAATTGCTGCTGGACAGACTCTCCGATGTGATGGTTGTACCCTGAAATATCGATAGAAAAAAACATGAGTTAGTCCCAATTAGGTACCCTTGTTTATGTAGCTAATTGCGTCACTCTAGCATTAGACTCGCGCTTGACTACCTTTAACTAACGAGCGACATCTTTAAGATATTTTCCCAAATCGTAATATTGCTGTGACAAGCGAAAAATAGTCAATAATTTTGCAAACTCTTGGTTTTCCCAAAAATACATGACATTTTTTTAACAATATGAAACTTGTCATTTAAATAATAGGTCACTCTTTGTCAAACTNTATTGCTGTGACAAGCGAAAAATAGTCAATAATTTTGCAAACTCTTGGTTTTCCCAAAAATACATGACATTTTTTTAACAATATGAAACTTGTCATTTAAATAATAGGTCACTCTTTGTCAAACTGCATGTTAAATTGGTAGGTTGTTCCATGTCAAGTCAGAGATCGTGTAGTAGGTCACGTCGCTACAAAATACTACTCTTGTGTGTCCCCCACTAAATTTAACAAGCTCTAGCGTCCTAAATTTTGCAAATGGTAACTAAATGTGAACAATAGGGTACCATTTAAAATGGTAAAATTCTCAATTTGTATATTCCTACATTTTAAAGTTGCCATTAAATTGGGGTTCAATTATTCATTTCTTGGTTACGCCCATATATTAAAGCCTTACCTTTTGCCTCATTCAGCCATCAACATATTTTACTTTAGTCATTTCTAAATTGTAAATGTCATGCAGCTACTGAAAACTGCCCTTAAGCCAAAACCATTTCGCGTACTTGTCGCAATTCCTACAATTAACTGCGCAACGTTTACTGCATACATCCTCGGATTTCTTCTAAAAGAGACATTCGGTCTTGTGCGTTACCCATCGGAAGAGGTCAAATGTTACCGTTGATAACGGTAATCGAGCTTGAACTGAGAAAATGGACAACAACAGTTCACACCACTAGTTACTACAGAATTTTATCAAAATATCGAAATTTTGAAAGAAATCCCGGAAACTATTATGAATGAACCTTTCCCAGGAGTTTAAATACCCCCTTCCCCAGTTTCCCCAACGTAAGACTAACGCTCATGCTATATTGCCAGTTTCCTTATTCCGTTCAAACTTATTCTACTTATGAACGACGTTTGATTTGGAGCAAGTTTTGGATACAGCAACAATTTTTTTTTTGAAAAAGTCTCATCACCAAGCAAAACGAGAACAAAATCTCACGGATGATGAGCCTTAACAGGAACAAATGCCTATTTGAATAACCAACGGATGTATGCTCATCTTCGTTTTTCACAAAGACTCAAAAATCTCAAAATTCTTTCATACTCAAGCGTTTAAAGTGAAAAATCGGATGTAAACATCCTGACTAATAATTCTTCGCCTAAAATCGCACCTCCTACAGATTAGGCACAAAGGCATACTTCCAAATCTCACAAATCCACCTACTAAATCCCTAATTTCAACTTAAAATCAATTCCACATACTCATTCAAAAAAAAAGTAGTACCATCTTATATTACCTGTTTTTCAAAAATTGAATTTCATTTTTAAAATGAACACGGCTTACTCCACTTGACAACCGAAAAATTGAGTTTTCATAAGATGCAATCTGAGACGTACTCAAGAAGCGATTGAAATAAAAACAAGGTATATACACTTTAACGTATCATTTATCCTCCAGAAACTTTAATTCATTCAGAATACGGGATTTGTAAACTTTTCGTTCTGCGTTCCTCAACGTTACCTTTGAAAGTTTCAGTTTTTGAAGTATTGGGTGTACAGCGTGGTTTCAAATTTCGTTCATTCATAAACAGCGTAATTGAAAGGCGTAAATACGATACCTAATTTGTACAAGAAGCTTATTTTGTACAACAGGTTGAAATTTCAAGAAAATTTTCTTTACGCCAAAAAAAAAGCCGCTAAAGAAAAAAAAACTAGTGGTTCCAAGCAGTCTATTGAAACGACCTGAAAAAAAAAAGGTTACCGCGTTCATATCCTCACAGAAAACGTTGACAGAGTTTGAAAATATTATTTTGGAAGTTTTTCGTTCATTCCAAAATAAATGTTCGCATTTATCCTTAAAAATCCCACACTTTCATTTCATTACATCATCTCCCATGCCATAGTTACTAGAAAATAATCAGTATAAATTCATACTTTATGCTCATTTAATGACAATCACTTTTTTTTTCTCCATTCAATTTTAATATTTTGGGAATCCTGAATCAAAACCGGATATCCGGTGACACGAAGATGCTCTCTGCACATGTCACAAAACATGCATCATTTCCAAGGTATACAATACAATTTCCTCGCTACCCACCAAAAATTTCAATCCAGAACAAAACATCACCTTACACTACTGGATACATAAACTGTCCGGAAACACCGGTTCTTCGTGCGTTCCTTAAACAATTGAAACCCATATAACGCACCACCGGCGTGGCTAACCGGGAGTTTGAAGCGTACCTCTACAAAAACTTGGTTACAGGGCACTTACGGGGTTAGCCACTTCCCTTTTTCTACTTTCTGTTCCAGATTTTACACTTCAATTTTCTAATGAAAACCCACATCCATCCGTTGTAGACCCGCAAAAATAATTGTTTCAAACAAAATCTATTTCATCTATAAAATTAACTTGTCTTTTAGACTCCTTCCGCATTTTTCTAGGAAAACTTACAAAGACACTAGAATTCGTAAAAGAAAAAGAGTTTAACTTTATTTGAAATAAATTGGAATCTTTCTCCTCACCTGTCCAAACCACTCTCGGTGGAAGTTCGTGGAGTTGAATCATTTTAGTAGCCAAGAAGGTAGGGTTTGTGATTCAATAACAAAAATAAATTGAAAAGGTAGGGCAGGGAAGAATGATAAAAGGAGAATATTAAATTTCCCTCGCCCAAGATCGCTTTCTCTAGCTGTACTTTCTCCAAAGCTAATGGAATTCCTTTTGCCCTCTGCCTGGGCTGTAGGAAAAGATGAATGAAGACGGGAAAAGGTCCACTTTTAAAGTTACCAATGAAATTACCAAGTTTTCAAACAAAATTTGGTTAGAGAAAGCAGAAGAGGAGGAGAAAGTAATGAATTTCTGAATTGCTTTCTTCTTCACAGAAACTGATTGATTTGCTTATTCATTTTTCAAAGGTTCCATTTCATCTTGACCAAAATCCTTTTAGGCTCTAATGAATTCAATCACAGACTTCACTTTTCCTTCCTGTCACACAAGTGGAACCAATGTACAGTACAAAAAAATAGAAATTTTTTTTAAAAAAAAAAATTCTGGCTATCTTGTTACCAACCACAAACACAACAGAAGTTTAACCGAAGTAAAGAGACAGAGAAAAAAAACGCACAAGTTCAGCGTAGAGGAAAACCAAAGAACGTTATTAATGTGGAACTTTTCGTGGTCTTCCCTGTGGGTTCACATCTATTAGAATACTGAACTTCACCAGTCACTATTAGACACTAACTCGTAAAAAGTTTTGGCCAAACGAGAGGATGATGAATTCAGACAACTAACAAAAAAAAACTTCACCCCCTTCGAACACTCTACCACCACTTACATGAAATGATGATGATGAAGGTGATAGCTAATAAGACAATAGGGCAAAACATTTCCTACTTTTCTTAAAAAAAAAAGAACAATGATATTCGAATCGCCAACTACTAAAGGCTACTAATTTAAAATCAAGGGAAGTAAAAACAAGTGTGTACGACCAACTATCAAGGGCTTTTCGGACCTAATTGTCTTTTCCTAGATTCTAGTACTGATATTCTAGATAAGCTCAAAAGCTCCGCTGCCTTACTACGTTGAGTTCACGACCAGGGTTCAAAATCTGAACTGAAATTTAGGTTTAACTGGAATATGGGTATTATATGTGATATATTATAATAGGATTTCAAATGCCCAATACCCATAGGTTGCCCCAATTGAAAAACCGAGGGGTTGACCGGTTGAGCTTATGAACTTCCGGTCTTTCTTTTCCACCAACGCACCTGGGCTCATCAAAAGTATGAGAACTTAATACCAACTTCAAATTTTCCCGCTCGTAAGCCATGGAGGGCGTCGCAATTCAAAAAATTAAATAGAAAATCACCCAAAAAAAATTTTTTTTTTCTTTTTCAAAAATGTTGTTTTTCCAAATTTCTTTCATCTAGTTTCGAGTATAAAAATTTGGTTGGAGGTGACCTTATTTTTCATTTTAAATGAGACCAGGCGCAAGCTTTTCAACGTTTTCTTGGACAGAATCTAAAATTTATATGTTTTTTTCCCGAAACAAATTCTGAAAAGTTCTCCATTCTAAATCACTTTTGTCATTTACCGTTAAAAACCGTGCTGTAGTTCGTCAATTCTCAGCATGGAAGTTCTCACGGGGTCAAAACGAAATTCTAAAAAAAAAGTGAAATAAAGTAGAAACTCTGCACGCCAAGAAAAATTTACAATTTTGATGCGATAGTTTTGTAGATATTCAAGCAACGGTGTTTTTTTTTAAGTTCATTGTTTCCTCTAATCATAATTGAATAGTAGGGCTCATGGGATCATTTCCCTGAGAGCGCGTTGACCCAGGCTGAAAATCCCAATCTAAAAAGGTATCCACCCTTTCTAAGAATGATTTGAAACCATTTCAAGTCATGACCCCACGATATGACTGATTACAAATAGAAAAATTCCCATAATACATCTAGATGCCAGTCAAGAGTTTAACCCTTTTAGTTAATACCATTGTTGTAGCACGTAATATTTAATTTCTGAGCCGGACATGATACAGTTAAGAGAAAATTTAGATTTTGGTATACACGCGGGGCAGGTTTTCCTTCCGGTAAGCTTTAGAAAAGTTGTATACTTAAGTCTACATTAGGGCACACAATTTCCGTGTATTTGGAAATTGGAATGTGTAGGAAAAATAAAAACACTTAGTAGTTGACCACTCAGCCCTATCAATATGAACTCAACTAATTTTGCGCTGTATTACCAAATTACTTACTACTAATCATCGCACCACCACCCAGAACACTTTGTCAGTCACTCAACCTAATTTCCTTTGTTTTAAGTCTCCCAACCTTATAAAAAACATGCCAAAAAAAAGTTAGTAACCTAAACGTGTTGCAGAAATGAAAAGCATCTTAAAGGAACGAACGACTAATGCATGAAGTAAAAATAAAAATGAACTCATTTAAGTTGTAATTGACTTCATCATTCGTAAAATTGCTTTTTCTTCATTTGCCTTGGTTGGATGAATCTTAGTCCAAATAATTACAGGATTTGCCTCTAGTATTTACATAATAATTCTCAAGAGTGAGGAGGAGGCTGGAAAGCCTAAAATCCTTCAACTTCATAACCTGGTACTCGTCCAGGACGGCTACTGAACAAAGACGTTTAAAATCAGGACAAAAATATTGTTTTCTTCTGGCAGGCATTACGTCAAAACGAAACATTTTCATTTGTCAGTGCTAAACAAAAGACTAGCGGCGGATATTCCAAAAACATTTAGCACGTGTTCCATCCCATTGAACTCTTAAGTTCCTAACTGCTCCTCCTCCAATTCAAAATTTCAAAATGTTCTAGCACGCTGAACAGTTGGCAAGTACTGTTCAAGACCAAGATGGAGGCGGCTCAAAAAGCTCCTCCTGAGTTTTTATGTTCCATTGTTGAAGTCTTGCCTTTTGAAAAGGAAACAATGGACAGCGTCTATAGTCAATCAGAGTGAAGGCTGCTGAATAATATTATCTTCATGTGGGTGGAGTTGAAGTGAGTGCCTAGAATAAAAGGACATTTGGATGTCAAATTTCCTAAGGCCGGTTTCTAGCGCTGCTCCTAAAACATTTTTTGAATGAGGTAATGTAATGCGTGGGTAGGTTGACGCTTCCTGTTCTCTGTGTGCTAGAAACTATTTTAAAGAAAAAAAATATCCATCAAAAAGACGTAAGAAATCGTAAGGCTCTGACCAAGTTTCATTCAAAAAACATTGTGGAAAACGGAAGTCGAGGTTTCGGTTACGCACTTTTGGGTCTCTACTAGTTTGGTATAATGGAATATCTTTCCCCTCATGCTTTAGTACCCTAAAATAATCACCTCCTATCCAGGAATCCCCTTCTAACTCAATTTTCCGAAATTGTGCCACTGTGTGAATTTGTTGTTTCTCTGGTTTCTATAAGCCAAAAATAAACCAAGTCAGCAAATTGTTGAAGGCTGGATGAGAAAAACTGCCCGTACCCCGAGTCACCAAGATACAAAGTTTTGGGTCACCCTCAATTGCGTTCTTCGGCTCATTTTCATTTTCTACCCCATTTCCACAGAAGAACAAAAATGTTGAAAAAGTTAATCGCCCTTCGACACTTTGGTGATGGGCATAAGTCGAAGATTGAAATTGACTTAACAACAGCGCTCCAGTCTGTTAGAAACAGATTTAATCTTTAGGTTAGGATTGGACCAACGCTTCATTATACTATTTAGGACGCACAAAAAAAGAACAATTTCATTCACAAACACGACTTCCGCTGACAAGTTCCTTTTGGCCTACCCAAAAAAGTACCAGGACGAAAGTAGCAGTCACCGTACATGCTCAACCCATTCAGTCTTACCTTCTCCTTTTCCTCAAAAACTGTTCTAGCTGTAACAGTTTTTAACAAAAAAAAATAGATCATAGCATGATTTTTCTCAATACCGAAACGTCTAAAATTCGGGCAGAGCAGTCATGTCGTAAGTCAATGTCGTGCGCTGCAAGTGGTATATATAATTTGCCTACTTTTGGAATATGCCTAAATTTCTTTTGAGGCATTCAAGGCGAGATGTCACAATTAAATTTAGACTTACCGCCATTCATGAAAGAATTGGACGTAATTGACGGCGTTGAAGAGGACGGTGGAATGGCGTTGGAGCATTGGACTGATGACGGTGGCTTAGGTTGCTCCAATGTATAATTGTCTAGGAATTCATTCAAATCCGGTACTGCACAGACTGATTCATACAGGTTATCCATAAGCGCTGACCGATTAAGCTCCACATCTGAAAAGGCAAATATCAACACCTTTTATTTTAGTTCAATGTATATTTAGATAAAATATATTTATTCCAAAAAAGCTTTGGGACAGTTTCACATCCGTTAGCAAGGCCGTTTTAACAATAGTTAGTGGGAATGTCCAAAGGAAGGACGTGTGTTTCCTATTTTCATTAGAATGCTCAATATTCGGAGGGATATGAGTATCCTGTTTGATAGAAAGCAAAAAGTGTCCCATTGATTTCCTTTTTCCCTTTCCGGCTTTTATATTAACACGGGATGCGCTCTTTTCGTCCTCTCTTGTTGAAAAGCGATTGGGAAAAAATAGATTTTAATGTGGAAACACCATTCAAATTACCAACATTCTACTCCCTGACGCTGCCCAGATTATTTCCGCTTCTGCTCATTTTTTTGAAAAATGAAATTTTCAAAAACTAGAGTAAAAATTTCCAGAAAACAAAAAGTTATATTTCATCCAAGTGCTCTTGCATTTGTTCGTCTCGGTGAGCCCAGCAAGAACAAGTGGAACGAGCTTGGTTTTTTTTTCGACTATAGTGAATATCAGTGGAAAAGCGCAGGTGAAAACTAGTGACCGTGTCCAAAGTCACTCTGGCAGAAAAGAAACATTTTCTAAGAAGAAGATTGCTTCCCTCATCAGTGTCAGTGTTATACAAGACCAATTTTCCCCTATTCGCTTATCTAACACAAAAAAAGTGAATCATGCTACTGGGAAAGTGCAAGAATTGTGTCGCCGTCGCCACTCCCAGGGTCATCCGTGACCGTTGTTCCCATGTCGCTACCCTCTCTTGCTTTCACTTTCAGGCCTAATGAAATGGAAATCTCAGTGCACCGTTTCTCCCGAGACTCAAATTTGTTCATTTTCCAGACGTTTCAATTTCAAATCCTACACATTTAATGACTATTTGGAAGACTATTTGATCAAAACGGTTGAAAATTTAAAAAAAAATTGGCAATAAATTTACAAGGGAGACAAAAGGAAGGTGCAACCTTGTTTACCTGGTGTCTCCTTCAGTGGATAAAAGGTTTTTTAGCCAGGTCGTTAAAAGCCTATCGACTCATCTCTCGAAAAGACTATAGGAACCACTTTGGGCAACAATAGGCACCAACCCAAGGATAAAAAACCAAGGCGAGTGATGCCACAGAAAAAAGTGACTAAACTGCAACATTTACATGTTGACGATGAAGCCTGGAGGTGAAAATCTCTGCATGATGATTGATACCGTGAATGTCTAGATGTAAGGTATCACATAAAGTGAGGAGATTTTCAGTGGACCAATGAAATCGTGGCATTCTCCATAACTACTATAGTTCCCAACATCTCCGACAACTACCAAGACGAGGCGAGTGATCATGGACACAGGTAAAAAAAAATTAATCGTCCTTCAGTTGTAAAAGAAGATAAGCTCTCTATAGTGTTCGGAAATAGATGCAGTTGAGGTACTAGTGATAGAGTGCTATATTGACACTTATAAACATGACAACTTAAATTTAACTCTCAACACAAGCACCCGAATCGATATTCGTTAACCCTCCGTATCACAAATGGGTTACAACAATGAAGGTATCAGGGATCATGAAAGGTTTTCACTATTACAAAAGTACAATCTAATCTATCTCAGCCATCAGTCAAATATGGACCCAGTAATTCAACCGTGGAGCTAACATTAGGGTTACCGGAAAGTTTCAAATAATTCCCTGGTTCACTATCAACTCCCAACAATAAAATAGCAGCCAAATTGAAGCTTTAGCAAACTCATTTACACTAAATCACTGGAAAAAAAAACTTTGATACCTGTAGCGTTCCCAACGAACTTTGTCAATCAATTCTTGTTTTCTGTTCAAGTACTAAAAGGTACAATGAATATGCCCTAATTTTATGTAATTCAGTTTCGAAAACAACTGTTAACTTAAAACGCCTGAGATACGTACCCGCTCCTTATTCTATCGCCCTATCGAGCAGAAAAGCGGTTTAAATTTCTTCCTAAACCCGATGACGTTACTAGCTGCTGAAGTAAATTTCAATGGAAAATGCTACCGTTGAATGGGTTCAGCATTCTGTATGAGACCAAAATTCTATCACACCAGTGAATCTTTCTTGGTTTTCCTGATCCAGTTCTAGGAAACTGAGAAGTGTAGCGGTTAGAATTTTAGCAAACATAATGCGTCTGCGAAATATTTAACATTCGGTACCATCCTATTAAGATAGTACTTTAACCGTGAGACATACTTTTCCGAATAAATGTAAAAAATCAACTAAGAATAAACGAAAGTACTTTGTAGTTTGGAGAGTAAGCGGTTATAAAAAAAAAAGTAAAACCGTGCATATGCTTTTAAAACGGATGGTTCAAAGCTGAAAGACGAAAGATTCTAACTCAATTATTCTAAGACAAAGCTAATGTCAGAACCAATTGAATTAGAATCTTCGGCTGTTTATATGTATTTCTTTAGAACCATTTGTCTTATTTAGAACGAACTAATTTATAGAACAAGTGACTGGTTCCAAACTACATCATATTAGACCGTTTGAACTAATAGGTTGGACAGCTTGCGGACAACGCAAAATTTCGAAGTTCCGTTCCATCTCTCAGAATTCGGGTTCATTTGACC
This sequence comes from Rambutanura hunanensis, assembly GCA_019776465.1. Classification (NCBI taxonomy): domain Eukaryota; kingdom Metazoa; phylum Arthropoda; class Collembola; order Poduromorpha; family Neanuridae; genus Rambutanura; species Rambutanura hunanensis. The sequence continues at coordinate 2,813 of JABASK010000609.1, read as the reverse complement.
CTAATACTTAGAGCCCGAATAGGAATTCAAATGTTTGGCTTCTGCAAATGTGCCGTGACTACTAGTCCACCTTTAAAAATTACGTATAAATTAAACTATTTTTTTCGTTTTTGTTTTTGTACCTTTTTCAATAATAAATCCTAAATGTTCCCAAAGAATGTCGCCCAAATATGGAGGTGCCCTGGCTAGGAAACCGTCTCGTCCTAGTGCTAGAATGTCCTTGCCCTTCATCTGGAACGTGTTCAAGTTAATTCCTTCAAAGGAAAATTCTTGGGTTGCCCAGTAGAGCCAATGTGCCACATGATTTTCGTTCCACTGTTTTGGATCTGTAGAAACAAAAGATTCGTTAATTAGATAAATGTTCAAAATGCTCAGAATTTATCATAGCAGTAGAGGGATATGTCCATAAGGATCATGTCAACCTCAATTAAATTACATTAACTCGGACGTCAAGTTCTCTGCGAGTTGTCTCTACTGCATTTACAAACTTAAGATCCGAGCAATAAACACATGTCAAGGTATTTAAAAGTCAGAGACGCTTAAATACCATTGCCACAGTATAACAAACATGCAGAAAACTTGTCAGCAAAAAAAGAAAAAACTCCATTATCCTTTAACAACTATGAATTTTCTAGAATAAAAAAAATCATGACATGCGCCGAGGTCATCACCATTCATTCCTTTTACAGAAAAATAACAATGCAGCATCAATGTATTTTAAAAGAAATTTTCATTTCATGCGAGAATGAACATAGCGTCCTTCCAAGTTACATCGTCTCTCAACAAAAATTATTTCAAACTTTGGCGTACGTCCATTTTCCACTGGGTTTTCAAAAAAATTAGAATTTTTTTAATATAAAAGTACCACCGCCCACTTACAACTTACAAAGTACCCATCTGCACCCTGCGTAACAAGCATTTCGAAGTTTTTTTTATAAAAACAAAAAACAAAAAAACACATCAACTTTCGCGATTTCGTGGAAGTGATACTCTTCACTATTTATTTGCCTTACTAAAAAAAAATGAAAAACCATTGTTTCCCAAAAGTTTATCGTATTTTTTCCTGGTTAATTTTTCAGATATTTCTAAAGTCAAAGCATGAATTTGCAATTAGCGAGAGACAGAGGGATGAGAGCTTAAGTAGAATTTACTATCCAGAGATGAGATCGAAAAAAATAACGCTCTGTCCATGATTGTTATTTCGTCAAGAATAAGTCAAGTGTGTCGGAGTGCCCATTGTTTGATATAAATGGAGAGAGCAATTCTGTCTCCATTCTTTTGTACACCCTAACAGGGTGGAGTCACTTTGAACTCTGAGATGGAGCAATAAACCAAAACCACCCTCTACATTTTTAAATTCATCGTCTGCTCTAAAAAAAAATTGCCAAATCTTTTGAAACGAACTCTAAACCAAAAGTCATTGGACTCCATTTGCTCAACGTAAATAGCTTCTACCTCATTGGCTAAAAACCTGTAATGTACTGGTGTCCAGCTCGAGAGATTCATTCATTCAAACCTGAGCTAAGTTCTTAAACTATGAATGTAATAAAACGCAAATTTGTAACGCTTTGGATCTAAGAGTTAAATTAAATATTAAATTTTTATAGTTACTAGGAAAACCGCGTGTAAAGGTTTTAAACTAAGAAAAAAATTTTTTTAGCAAACTTAAAAAACCACAACCGCTACTGCCCACTTTCTCAAACGAACCGTGCGACTCGTAACGGATGACTTGTCAAAAACTGTTCTCGAATTTTTAAATGTTATCCAACAAATTTCTCCCTGAAAAAAGAAGAATTTTGTAAAAAAAAATATAATCAAAAAAATATTGGGCGATTCCCTTTGAGTCGTGAAATCATAAACCTCAAATCGCTCCTTCAATTCTGGTATTATCCTCCACCACAATTTGCCTCTAAATTTTAATTCTTCAGTGTCAAGAACTTGTTAGATTGAATAGACGTCAAGGATCGACTTGTGCTTATAAAATGGCCCTCATAAATTGAGTTAATTGAGCCTTAATAAGTTTAAATCAGCACGACAGCGCGAAGAAGTAGAGATTTTAAAATTAAAATTAGTGGATATGGAGAATCATATAAATGCAGGAGTTCAATGGAAGAACGGGGGTAGGTCCCTTTTGTTCACATAAATAATCATACTTGTTGAGGACACCCTCCTGTTCAGAATTTAAAAATTCTAAATTACAATCCTTCATTCACTTTTTATTAACTCGTTTAAAAGTATTAAACATTAATATTCGTTTTCAATGAAATGGAAAGTTGAGATCAAATTTCATCATCTGCATAAAGTGAACCTAAATTATTTTTAATACGAAGAATGAAGTGTTTTCAATTTAACGTGTGTCCTCGGCTTTTGTACGGCGTAAAACGTGAGAGACCAAAACTGATCAAATTTTAAAAGTGTCAAAAGTAAATTGATCAACAATTTTTTTTCTATTGCAAAAGTAAAAGCCACTGGTCAAAAATGTTGAATACAAAAAATATAGGTCATAAAGTAAATCCTTTACCAACTTAAACCCAAAAACGTTGAATACCTTAAATCTGTTCAGTATTTCATTTTTACATCCGACCCAAATTATTCCAAACCGATGTCTCCTATCAACTACTGTAACTATTAAAGTTGTACATAGTATTTTTTACATAAATCTTTAAGTTTTAACCTAAATTCACTTGTTTTATGCTTCCGTCTGCACCATAAGAAGTGTCTCAATCTTATTTTCTTGACATTTCGCCTAATTTCAAACCATTTCCAGCATTGGTAGAATTCAACGTTACACCAGAATATGACACAACACTGAA
>JABASK010000608.1:0-13141 GCA_019776465.1 Rambutanura hunanensis | reverse complement strand
CACAACAACGGAGGAACCGACTACAACTACTGAGGAACCGACCACAACTACTGAAGAACCAACCACAACAACGGAGGAACCGACTACAACTACTGAGGAACCGACCACAACTACTGAAGACCCGACTACCACAACTGTTGAGCCAACTACCACTACCCAGGCTGCTCAACCTGTTGATGAGCCTCAATCACGAATACGGCAGGTTATATCCACCGTATTCAATTTTTTCAGAAATTTGTTTGGATTCTAAAAAAAACTCGTTTAATTTCATTATAACTTGAAATAGAAGACTATCTGGTTGTACCAAAGCCGTAGTTGTAAATGATAGTTATGATCGTAATAAATGAAATTACAAACCTTGTTTGGTAGAGAATTGAAATCTGATAAAAAAACAACAACTTTATATCTTTATGGCTCTTTGTGGTTTCACTTTGAGAAACGAAGGATGGGTCAGAAGGAGATAATTTTTGATAATACGCATGGAGGCAGTGAAAAGAAAACTTTAAAGGTCCTTGGTTGATTAAGTTTTACACTTTTTTTTAATTTTTATCCAATAATTCCATCTTCGTTTGTAACTAATTTCAACCAATCCTATCAGCTACATTAAGGTTAAATTAAGGTTGACTTTAACTACGCTTCTACTAACATTGTCGTCATCTGTATTAAATTAAAATTTGACGCAAACACCATTTGGAGTGCCTTACCGCACGCGCTACTTTGTATGAAAATATTTTTTACCTTTTTGAAAAATACAAATTATGTATTCCGATAAAAAATTGTAACACAATGCCTCTTTGTCCGTAAGAGCTATTTCGTAGCATAGGTATTTCGTTTTAATCTGTAAATTCGATGACTCTTATTGAATTAACAATAAACTTGAAAATAACATGGGACAAGAAGTATAGGGAAGCTATTCATTCCACGCCTTCATGCAAAAATCCATTAGACCATCATGACATGAAGGAATTATACCCGCCACGTAATCTATGTCTTGAAAAAAAGACCCTCTTCCATGATATGTTCTAGAGGTCGAAACCCGCCAGGGCTGGCTGGCTCACCGTTCGTCCAACACGCAGAAATTATTCCTGGCTTACACGCCCAAAGTAAATGACCCGAGGTGGGGGTCATTTCTGCTGGAATAACTTTTTAGGTAAATGTTCCATATTTTACTCTAAAAAAAAATAAGCATCTTTACTTTATTTTTTTGTACAAGTTCAATTCCTTCAATTTTGTCAAGGATGCAATTTCATTTTAAATTTCGAAGTTATACCTGGTGAAAGCCTTTTTCGACTTCCACTTCAAGATACTTTTCTGTCAAGTTGGGAGAAAGACTGGGAAGGGCTTCGAGTTACTGCTGTTTCCCAGGCTTAAGGGTTCGCGTTTCAACTTTTTTTTTTGTCGGTTTTTTTTCAGAACTTTTTGAATTTGGAAAAAGCAAGATGACGAGGTTGAGTGGTAGAAGCCCCAGTGCAGTTTGGGGGGGGGGGGGGTAGAGGAGGAACCACTATGGAAATTAAATGGAAACGGAATTGATTTTCACTTAACTTATCCTTTTTTTTTGGTTCCTTGAGGAATATTGATTGACCGTGGCATTGTCATTAGGAACCAAGGGACCGTGGATGGTTGTGGAAGATGATTGTGTGATGTGAATATCCGAACTACGACCTGTCAATCCTGTCTACTTTCTCTTCTGACTAATGTTCGATTTTTCACCCGATTCTTACGGGAACTTGACATGCAAAGTATCTAATACCATTATAAGAATTACTATTTTACTCAACGTATTCCTGTCGACCTCCTTGGTGGCTTCAACCTTTCATAAAATCCTAATTTTTTGTTTTTTTTTGGATGAGCCGGGTATTCTTGTTGGGACTTTTAAGAAATTCTTGAATGATGTCAAGTACTAATTAATAGGTGAAGGAGGTAGTGTTGCGGTTTAATGAATCCTGTCAAATTGATTCTTGGCCTGATTTTCTATTGTGGTTTTGAAGTAAAAAGTCTTGTAAGTTGCGGTTTGGTGAAAAATGGTAAAATGTGGTATAACCTCACAAGGTGAACCCAAGCAGGGGTCGATTTGAATCGAAAGGTACAACAACAAAGGTACACTTTCGTTTTCTTACCCGCGAAGGGAGGTTGAGTTAAGGCTATGTTTTCTTGAACCTCAAGGACCCTTGATTCGGAAATGGTTTAGAATGAAAAAAAAAAGTTCCAGATCCCAAATTTTGCACAGGAAGTGCTGCGGTTTTTTGCATAAGAAACTTAATTAATGATTCTACCTATGGTAATTACCCAGAGTTAATCCAGGCATCTCGGTCTTGTTGAAATAAAAGTTGAGAGTCATGCAATGGAAATGAATAAACCTAAAAGTATTTGCGGACTAAATTTTTTTACCACTTCAGGATGTAACTTTTGCTGACATCTGCTCTAACTTGAGACTGTATTGACGCTACGAATTTATAATAGTAAAACGTGTTTTTAGAAAAAGAATTAGTAAATTTAACTTACGGAACTGTGCTGAAGTCCATGAACCTTATTGCAAAAAATAAAGGGCAACATTAAAGTTTTTAGTTTAATCTTGACAATTTTGCATCATTTTAGAGAATTAAATACAATTGGAAAATTTCTGTAGTCTCCTTAATCGTGTCAGGGAACTTTAAGCCATGAGTAAAGCACGCCAGATTTTGTTCTAAAAAATATTCAAGAATATTAAAATATCAAAAACCATACTGGGTACGTGCAGCTTAATTTTGAAAAGAAGGAGAAAATTTTAAATTTCTTTTGTACTTTTTCACATTTGACGTAGGTTCATGTGCTAAAAAAAATCGGCCAACAATCACCCACAGCTGCTGCACGAATCTCGTAATTTGCATAACTGAAAAATTAGATTCTTTCAATACAATAAAAAACCTTGGGGAATTACCAAGGTTATTGCGCTTGAACCTGATGAACATTCGTTTGAATTTAAAATTTTAATATATTTTATGAAAATGAAATTAACCTATAAAGTCCTCGTATGAAACTGAGATTGGCTAGCTAAAATTCGCGGTGGTAGAAATCTACACTTCGTCGTTTCTTGAACGTTTTAACGCCAAGCAATGTCTTTATACACAGTCTTGAGCATAGTCGTCGTTGGCCTTGCAGTTTTTGCACAGTCAAGTCCATGGCAACGTGATGAATCTCCCGGCCTACGGCGTAGTTCATCAAACCTACGCCGTTGGCTAGAACCACCGATGAGAAGTGGACGAGGGATGCTTAGAAACCCATTTGGACAACGAGGCAATAATAAAATGTGCACCTAGGACTCCAAAACCTGATACCGATGTTCCGATTAAGCCTGATGAACCCGTAGAAAATGAGGAACCTGGAGAAGAAGATGAAGTCGCTGAAAAACCTGATGAAGAAAGTAATGGAGATGCTGAGGGTGACGATGGCAATTCTGAAAATGAAGCCGAAGAAGGTGTTGAAGAAGGTGAAGCCGAAGCAGAAGATGAAGCCGAAGAAGGAGGTGTTGATGAAAATGAAGTCGAAGAAGGAGGAGTTGATGAAGATGAAGCCGAATGAAGGAGGAATTGATGAAGATGAAGCCGAAGAAGGAGGTGTTAATGAAGATGAAGCCGAAGAAGAAGGTGTTGAAGATAATGAAGGTACTAATGATGAAAATGAGGAAGAATCTATTGATGAAGATGAGGCTGAACGTTAGCTAAGGTTAAGCATTCGTACATAGCACACGTAAAACGTCAGAAACGGTAAGATTTATCAACAAATACACTGTATATTACACACAACCAATTCCGTCAAAAAGTAAATTTGTCCTACCTATCTTTTACTCCGAATGACATTTGGAAGGGAATATCAATAAACCGCATCAACCATCTATGTTCATTTAAAAAAATACTTTCTAACTAATAATTCGTCCCATTCAAAAATAAATCTCTATTAATAAAACATATACAACATCTCTGCTGTTCGTTTAAACGATGAAATCCACTAGCTTTGTCAAGGACAGGTACGTGACTGTATGAATTTTTTTTAATCCTTGTTTCGTAAAGACTTTTAGAACAAAAAGCCAGTTATTTCTAAAATTGAGAATAGGTAAATTCTAGAGCCTTGCATGGGTGTTGGCCGCAACCTCTACTCAAATTGTTTCAATTTGACTGATCGAGAAGCTGAGTTCTTGTTCCTGTAGTCTTTTCGACGATAAATTTGAGCCGTTTACTTCGAGCGTCATGTCCAGTTCAGCAAAGGATACCTATGTAGCGTCATGTTTTTTTTTCCTTATTCCTATTCAAGTAAATAACGGTATACAGCATTTTCAAGGCATCTGCGTACCGTCGCAATTGCAATCGTAGCTTATGGATTCCCGCAAACAAACACTGGATGTGTTTGGTTGAAGTTAATTTTCGTAAGAACGAAGTAGTGCTTTAAATTTTTAATGTATATTTAGTAGAGACTATACTAGACTACAGCCACTACCACATTAACGACGCGCATCAACTCGACTACTATGAAGCTAAAAAATATTAGGGGTATGTGCCGCAAAGTTATAGTTGGTATGTTTATAGTTCGTAAATAATCGGTAACTCGAACATTTAGCATTATTTAACGGGGGGAGGGGGGATAAAACCATGACCGTTATCCAGAAAGTAGTGGTAGAGTTTCAAAGACGAAAAATGAAATCACTTGGATTAAAGTCTGGAAGAAAGATATGGCAAGGACAAATTCAAAAAAGTATAATTCAATGGAACATCACCAGGAAGGAAAAAAAAAGTAGTAAGAGCTTTTAATAGATGCAAGATGGAATAACCCCGAAACTGAGAGAGATCCGGAGGGTTTTGTTATAAAACTCTGCGGGAGTCTTTTTTTGTGTGTCTACCCTGCTACTCTCGAAAATTATTACCCGGGTTTTTTCTCCCCTTTTTGGTTATAGGTTTCGAGAAAGAAGAAGAAAAAAACCGAATCCAGGAAGAAGACGTTTCATCTTTCCTCCTCCTCCTCCTCTGTTAGGCTTCAATTATTCAGAGCAATATACTCCTTGTCTTTGGCTTTGGCAACTTTCCTTCCACTTTTCCTTGAAGAAAAAAAGTTCAACGGTTTCAAGTTTCCAGGAAAAGACTTTGGCCTTTTTTTTAAAAAAAAAAAATTGTAGAGAAATTTCAACCCTTTCATTGCAAACGAAGCCAAAAGAAGCTCAAGACTTTTTCTGGAAGCCCCTTAAGTCCCCATTACTTTTTATGTGATCACATTAGCCTTAAGGAAAACGTATGTGGAATTCAAGTGTGTTCCATTGTTCCACCTCCGCCTTCACCGCGGTGTATAAAAACTTTTTTTGTTGATCCTGTGGTGGTAGAAGAAGGAAAAAAAGTACTGGAGCCCTTAAATTCTGATCTTACATTAAAATTCTTGAATAGAAAAAAGGGATAACGGGGATTTAAGGCCTGGGACCCTTAACTTTTTTCTTGGCATAGCAGTGTAGCTCTCATAAAAAGATGCTGGGTGATCTTCTAAGTCTACCTGTTTGAAAAAGAAGAGGGGGGCCCTTTGATGCCTCCCCTGCGTGATAAGATGTGGAAATTAAAGACAGATGAACGGAGAAAACCGACCGATTTTTTTCGTCTTACATTTCCTTGTCCATAAAAATGTNGGTGATCTTCTAAGTCTACCTGTTTGAAAAAGAAGAGGGGGGCCCTTTGATGCCTCCCCTGCGTGATAAGATGTGGAAATTAAAGACAGATGAACGGAGAAAACCGACCGATTTTTTTCGTCTTACATTTCCTTGTCCATAAAAATGTGGAGAACCCTTTAAGATGAAGAAGCCTTCCAAGATCTTCTGGATGAGGCCTTCGAGGACTGAAGCCCTGACGAAGCTAAGCTTACAGGCTTATGAGAAAGTCAATCCAACCAAGAGAACATCTTCGAGACATTGAACTTGAAAAATTCAACCTTGAGATCTGAGATATAAATAAGTTTTAATATACATTGTAATATATTTTATAAATACCACGTGTTTCTGAATTTTAAAACCAATTAGCAGAGTACCAAAAAAAAACTTTGAGATTTTAAAACAACGATAAAATTACATTTTACAAATTTAAGTAACTTGTGTGCTAATTCACTTTTTATGATACTAATTTGTAGCACTTTTGTTTAGAATCATTTTAATTTGAAGCAAAAAAAAAAAATTGGCAAAAATGATTAAGGTTTGTAAAATATTTTGAAGTGAGCAAAAAACCAAGCCAATTAGGGCTCTCCTTTAATACAATGTAAAACTCTTTTATGGCATTTTCTTGTTTTTGATATTTATGAGTATTCGCACATTTTTTTAAGGATGGGTGCGTTTTAAATTGCTTTCAATTAAGTTACCACTCACCGTAAAATTTGGCCCGCATAAGGTCAAACTGTATGCCAGGTCTGATAAGTGATAACGCACAGTTGGCACTGAAAATCAAGGATTTTCAGATACCACTCCCTCGTAACACATTAAAAAAAAAACTAGACGCCCAAGCCAAATTCCTTGGCAACTTGAATTTGATCTGGCAGATTGAATTGCTAGCCTCCCAGCATGGAACTGTCAAGATTTATTCCTACATTTGCATTTGGCAAGACAAAAACATTTGAAAATCCATCCTTCCTTGAACCTTATTTTACCAATTGTTCCCAAGATGCAAATGCAGGTGAAAGAAGCTTCTTTTGTCCCTACGGATATGAGGAGTGTCCACATAAATACTAAGGGCCCTTCAAGGGCTCCCCTTATTCAAAACTTTCCAGCCTCTGACTTGGAGTTCATTTCAAGTTAAACAAAAGGGCTGGAACCCCTATAGGGTCCCAACTGGGTCCAAAGGCATCTTTGATTTTCCTTCTTATGCAAACGACCTCTGTCAAAAAATTAACAAAAGCTTGCACAATTTCAATGGAAAAGATGCAAATGTAAATGAAATGCAAAATAGTTTCATGAACAAAAGTGTGCTTCTTTACAATTCCTCCAGCCAACGGGCCAAGGGCCATGGGCCCTTGACGCTTTGATAATGACAATAAACAAGAGCAAAGGGGCTGGGCTTTACTTTCTAAATGGAATAGTAAACAAGAAGGAAGGCCCTTTGAATTTTCAAAACGTTAAGTAGAGGAAAAATTTTAAACAAAACGAACTTATGTTTAAAAAAAAAAGTATTCTAAAAAACTTTGAAGTCTCCCTTATATGTATCCCTTTCAGGAACTTTTCGACTTAAGGGACCCTGTATCAAAAGTCCCTTGTATATTTCTATTATTCAATAATCAATTCGAGTCCCCTATGTTTTCATCACTCCAATAACCTTATAATTTACTTTTGGTTAGAAAGGATTTTTTATTGGGAAGTACCAGGTTTTAAAACAGAAGGCCCTTAGAAAAAAAATTAAGGGCCAAAGTCTTGTGACTTGATAATTTTTTGACTAGCACGGTTTTTTTTTGGTTCTGTCACTTTAGATGATTTTTTAATAGCGCAGAGTGTCTTCTTTTTTTTTTGGTACGTCATGATTTTTTTAGCGTCACTTACGAAGTCTCAAGTTACGCTGTTTCTAACGGTACTGTTGGGACTCGTCGCAACACATACGCACAAAAAACGCATTAGGTAGACGCATTTGTAGTTTTGAAATTATTTTGATTAGGAATAAAGTAAATAAGTAACAGAGTAGATTCTAAATTTGAGGGCGTTGACCTTGAAGACTGAAAATAACTGAAAACATATTTTAGAACATCGATGTTCTAACATCAAGAATCTTAAAAAAAATTGCGTCGGGCAACCCAACATTTGGTCAAAATTAAAACTCTTTAGTGACAAAACTTCTTTTTGAAATTGCATCTTACAACTTCAACTCAATCATATCCCAAACTCCAAGACTTCATAGTCTGAAGAAAAAAATAAAACTTTTCAAAGAAATCTAGATTTTAAAGAAACAAAGTTTATTCCGATTTCAAGTCCTCAGGTGAATTCTTTTTGTAAATATCCAATATAGTGCGTATACCTTTTTTTTTTTTAAAAAGAAATAGCCTTTCCATTTCATTTCAAAGATTTATTGATTTGCCTCATCAATAGAAATCGAGCAAAAATAAAAAGGATATTGTTCAATTTATAATCACAATTTATTAGAATCACAAACTTTGTCAACGACCTTAAGGGCCCCTAAGGGGTATTACTCACAGTATTGTGGGGAGGGCCCTTCAATATTTTGGCACACGATGAAAATCCACCAACCAATTCTATTGTTGTTGCCTTCTAACATTGGATATTAAAATCAATAAGTTGGGGGGTAGGAGAGTTCAAAACTTTTTAATACTTTTTTTTTACCTCCTCTGGTGCACCTGGATAAAAAAAAAATCAAATCATCTTCGTCTTACTACAACCCTTTGCCTTCATTACAATCCTCGAGGTCAATGACCTCGGAAGGAGTTTAGTAAAGGAAGCAAGAAAAAACTCTTTTCACGCAGAAATCGAGTCGTATTATCGGGCAAGCGGGAGGGGGGGGGGGAACGGATGATGTCAAGTTCATGAAAAAAGAAAAAGAAAAATGGAGGTTCGTTATTCAAATATGTGGTTACCGGTAGACAACTATTAATCTTGACTTTAAGCAGATGAGAAAAATAAAGAGATGATGTGAAGGAAGAAGAAGAAAAAAGACTAAAGCCCATCATCATCGTCATCATGCTTCATTTGAGCAGAAGAAGACTTTTATGCATATCAGATCTCATCCTTCCACGGTGGATCAGATCAAAATCAGAAAGCCTCACTCAAAAATCAACCATTCAAAAAAAAATCCCCTACTTTAATCTTCAGAGAGCCACCACTTTCAAGTGGAGAACTGTTAAGAAATCGGTCTACCCGCTTGGGCTGTCCCTTCTTTCATTTGAGTCACACAAATTCCAAAGGTTCGCCTAAAGAAAAAACCGTTAAAGTACAAAATTGTCAACTAGAAAAAAATTGAAAAATACTTGTAGAATTTTCAATAAAGTTTAACTTCGTGCTAAACTTAAGTACTTCGCATTTGAGTTTACCAATAAAAAGACTTGAGTTGTTTCTAGGAAACTAACGCACCGTACCTTACGATTCTCAGTGTATGAACAAGCGTTCGATAAAAAAAAGTTTTTCTGTTGATTTTGTTCCCCAACCTTTCAAATTTGATATTCACGGTTTTACCTTTCTCGGGCCCTACACTTGAAAACTCCGGGTAGTATACCTTATTATTACAGCATGCATATTCATAGTGTATTGAACGTTAGGACGAGAACACAGCAGAAAACCCGGGGAAGACAAAGAACCCGTTGGAAGTCCTTCGTTAAAAGATTTTTTTTTGTCGCACGAATCTTCATTTTCCGCTCTACCATTAGTGACGATAGGGTTACCACCACTACCGAATCCATCTGGTTTCTCTAGACAAGAAGAGTAAATGACAAAAGAACAAAAGGAAAAGAATACCCGGCTGTCCTCTTCCATCCATTTTCATCTTAATAATCAATATCTCTGCTAAAAAAAAATTTTAACAACAAAACTAAAAAATATCCGTTACGTGAAACAGTTACCCGGGAAAGACTCCTGAAGCTAGACGCTCTAGAAAGAGCAGGTAATCCTCAACTTTTCTTGAGGATTCAAGTGAAAGTGAAGAAACTTTGGCGTAAACTTTTGATAAAAAAAAGTGTGAGTCAAAGTTCTTTGAAGTCTTCCACCGAATTTTAAGGGTCTTTCCGGCGGAAAAGGACTTGAAGGGACTCTTGAGTAGACAATGAGGCATGAGCATGGTAAATTGGTGGTTCTTTGGTATTACGAACGAATCGGATTGAGAATGTAAAGTACTAACCAAACAAATGTCATCAAAAGAAATGGACGATGCTTCAGTCCTGGAGGAGGAGGATCATGTGTAAAAACGTACGAAGGAATCAAGACTTTTTCATTTTTTTTAAAAAAAAAAATGAAAAGCCCCCCCTCCCCCCCTTCACGTTTCATGAAGAATCAAACGGATAGAAATTAAACGTCGTTTGTATTCCAGTCACGAGTGAAGGAGAGAGGTTTCATCATGACAATTTTTCGTCATTTCCTCACACATACCCTCTAAGTGCCAGGGCCAAGGAAGGCAAGAGCCTTATATGGTCCTGCCATTCATTCGTCTATGAAATTTCGAGAACTGGTTCTGGTTTCAAACACCTGGAAACCTGTTTTGAATGCAGAAACAGTGATGACTGATTGAAGAAAAGATGAATCCAGGAAAAAAAAACGTTCTGAAGTTATAAAACAATAGTATTTCTTATTCCAGTTTTCAATCGTTGTAAGAAATTGTCTTAAATTAATTAAAAGAAGAGTCGTTTTATGGCTAACGAGTTCGGACATTTAGTTATTTCCTTTGTCCCGACACCAGACTGCATCTCCCATGTTGCTCACGTATCGAATCCATTGATTCAATTCTAAAAAGTATCATACACCGTGGGAGAGAAACATGGAAAAGACATTAAAACCTTTCAGGAAACCCAAAGACTTGTAACTTATCAAAGGAATCAAGTGTAAAGAAGAAAAAAATGACAGCTTTTTTTCGGTTACTCACCTGAAACACGTTGGTAGACTCCAGGAGAATTTTTATTTGCACAACCCGAACCTGTTGATTTAAACGAAAAAAAAGAGAATGAATTGAATAAAATTTTATGCAAATTATGAAACTTATTCAAAAAAAATTCAAATCTATTTCATTTCATTGCGTACCCCAGGAGACCGTTCCTAAAATTTGCCAGATTTGTGGTGCCTTGAGTGATATGAGTGGCCCACCCGAGTCGCCTTTACAACTATCCTTCCCACCTTCACGAAATCCAGCACACATCATTCGCCGTGAAATTCTTTCATCAAAAAACTTCTTGCACTCTGTCGTTGAAAAGACCGTGATATTCAATTTTTGAAGAATACCCATCGTACTCTTGGCATCTTGTGACCCTAGACCCCAACCTGAAAACAAGACAAGAGCAAATGAGCACCACGATTCTTCCATTTTTTTTTAAATTGGCCAATAATTTTTTTGCTCCTTTACCAGCTACAATCGTTCTGAACATTTTCGTATGTCATATTGTAGTCTCCCAAATTGGGTAAGCATGCAGGCGAAATAAAATTGTAGCGTTGGTAGTCAATTTTTGTCTTGAGTTTGATCAGGGCGACCTAAAATGGACGAAAAAATAAACTACCGAAAAAGAGCAACACACAGGTTACGCCTTAAGTCAGAGTAAGAATTTTGTGTCGATTGTTCTTAAAAAGAAGGTATAGGGTCAAAGGTCAAAGAGTTTTGGTTATATGAGACAAAAAATGAACTGTAAATCAAATTTTTTTCTGTTCATACGTCGTAATCATTCGTCTGTCGGACATAGAGAGGATGAATGTAATACTTGTCAACATCATAACGAACTGATTGGTCATCGACGTCTTGCTGATTAAGTTTCGCTAACTGTGCTGGGGTGGCATGTTCTGGATCGTTGGATTCATCGATGGCTCCTGCCGTAGTAGTAAAGTCCAATGACCAACCATGAGACAAAACTTGAAAATGGTTAGCTTTAACGTATGGTCCTTTGAAGCAATGCTGTTTTTTTTTAAATGAAATTGATGAGTTGGAACAAAGTGGTTCAATTGGCAAATTTGAAATAATAAATTAAGATTCTCACTGCAGCTGTAAGAACGAACCGGTCATTGATAACTATTTTACAAAATAACAAAAAACCAGAATGAGAAACGAATTACGAAAAAAAAAATGAATAAAGAGAAGGTTAATTGATTTAAGTTGATTAGTTATACCTGTTCCACCACAGTAAGGCTGACGAGTATTTTTTGCAACGAGAGCAACAATCCATGGGAATTCACCACGTTTGGCATCTTCTCCACCGACAATTCGATCTGCATTCTAAAAAACAAAAACAGATAAATTAAAATTCCAAAAAAAAACGAATTACATTTTAAAGTTGTATAATTTTAAACTTACAGGTTTTCTACCGCAATTACAAAATTCATCTTTTTCAGGAACAAAGTTGTCTTCCAAGACTGTCGCCTTGGCTTGTTCATCTGGCGTGACACACGTCGCACTGCATTTGAATCCTCTTCCAGCTATGACGTTGCTACCTTTTGAAACGTAAGTGACGTAAAGGTCACGAAGTCCAGCCTTTGTGGTGAGGTTTGCCGGGAATTCACCTCCACAGAACCGTTGGTAACCGCCACATCCATCCGTCACCTCTAAGTATTCTTCAGTACACGGTTCTGTAGCACCTGGAGGGCTTGGTGCTAATTTAAACTTTTTGCAAGATAAGACTGGAAGGCAAATGTCCGTGCCCTAGAACAAGACCCAACCAATGAAAACTGAATTTAAAGAAACAACGTGATTTTTTGTCGCAAAAAAAAAGTTTAACTTTGCAAAATCGTCTTTGAAAAAAAACGTTCTTACAATGATATCCCAATGACACCGTGCTTTTTTCAATTCCAAAGTCTCTTGTGAAGTCTCGATATTCACGGGATGCCGAAATGGCGTAATAAATACCGATTCAGAACAGTCCTTATTGAATCCACCATCATACTGACCTAAAATTCGATTTAACATACAAATCGAAACAATAAATGAATTAACCCTTAATTTTTAATAGTAATTCTACACAATTTGAAAACGTTTTTACCGTCTTCATTCGCTTCCACCAAGTTTGTTTCCTGCGATTACAAGAAAAAAAAATGTAAGTGGTTACTTCTGTCTTTTACATGATAATGGCAGTTAAACACAAAAATCGACCTACCGCATCTTCCTTTTTAATATTTCTAGAATATCGAAGTCCATAACCGGAAATGGACGGTAGTAACACAAAATAAATTATAAAGAAATATAATGTCATTTTTTTTTTAAATTCAATTAAGTTAACACGAACAAAACCGGCCAGTTCGTTTTGTGAGCTAAACTGAAGTAAACGGGCTAAACTTTAATCTATTTCGTATAAATAGGTTAATGAGCCAATAATATTGATAATGACAAAGTTTAATTCGACTTCCGTAGTCTTAGTAAGGCAAACACTACGCTTTAGAACGAGCTTGATCTGGAATTGCACACCACTCGGCTTGGTGTAAATTGGAATGATGGTGAATCCATTGTCCAACCTCTAAATATGAAATAAT
>JABASK010000607.1:0-13142 GCA_019776465.1 Rambutanura hunanensis | reverse complement strand
TGAAAGCCTACTGGATCTGACTCACCTTCAAATAGTCAATACATGATGCCTGTTGAGCAAATCGACGTAAGTGTAAACTCTGAATGGTCATCATAATGCCATGGTTCTAAAACAAAAAATTTCGACGGTTAGTTAGTCTAAGGTTAAAAGTTATCCACTTAAACCACTTAACGTTTACCTTAGGTGCTGTCACTTCGAAACTACATCGAAAATTCAAATGTGCCGCTGGTGGATTTCGTTCTTGCCATCGACTAAATTTGATGACGACCGTATTGTTCGGATAATTGGACAATCGTATCGTTTCTTTAAATAGGAATGCAAGGCTCGGGATTTTACCTACTGGTGGACAAAGTTCCGGGTTATTCAAGTACTCTGTAAAACAATCAAAAAATTGTCAAAATTTTTGCTCCTTTCACTTACAAAAAAATATGCAAATTACAACAGGATACGTAAAACGTTTTGAGTTCAAATGACTCATAAGTTTCAACGTGCTAATAAAAAAAAACGTTAGTTTCCACATTCTGCAAGCCCACGTTTGGTAAAGGTCAATCACTCTTGGCTAAATTTTTGTTAATTAGCACCTGAGTCAACGAAAATGCGTTTATTTCCTCTACGGTTTTAAGTTTCTTCCCATGAAGTGCATGACACTGCATTGTACTTTGGGAAATGACCTTATACCAGTCAAACTTAACAAATTATAGGTAGGTACTTTGTGAAAAAAATGTTAAGGAGAAGAAGAAGATAAGAAAGTTATGTTTTCCCAGGTGTGCCAAAAAAAAGTTTTTTTTTTGCACAAATCAAAGTAAAAAATTGTAAAGGTTTTTGCACTTCGCCGGGTATCAACAAACGTCTTACAAAAATAAACGTTTAAAACAAAGTCTAGTCACCGAAGTCCCTTCCTTTTTTTGTTAACTCGACCCTGACTCTGGCCTCTGGCTCATTGACATCAACTAAATGTGGTATAAAATCAAACTTGAAAAAATCTTTCCTGCGTATCAAATTGGTCGTTAAATCAATCGTAAAGTTGCACGTCAGCTGTTCGACCTTGAAGCTTTTATAATGCTAAAGCTCTCTCAGGAAAACGATTTTCTTAACAGCTCGTCCAACGTTTAACGTTCATGCGAAGTATTTTACTTATCCTAACCAGAAATTAACGTTATTGTAATAACGTTCCCCCTCGTGCTCGGATTTCCAACTACAAAAACGTTTTTAACCGTTTTTAAACGTTTTTTATGTTACCACAGAAACGGCGAGTTGTTAAAAAAGAAATGATAAAACTTTCTGTATTTTTCGTTTTCGACCTTTTTCTCTCCTGACGACGTCGTCGGTCAAAGTTCATAACATTTACATTTGTTATGCGTTTGCTTCAAGTTTGTAACTTACGTTCTATATATCCCGTGGCCGCGACCTTTGACGTATGACACGACAAGAACACAAGCCCAAACACAATGACCAACATAGTCTTGGAGGAAGAAGTTCGGGGGGTCAACACCCTGGCCGACTCGGACCGAAAAACGAAAGGATACATAAGTAACCTGCTGAACACAAGGATTACACACTGACACAAACTTTTGACTTACTTAACTACAACACTTACTTTAAAGTTTCACTTTTAAAGTAAAAGTTACAATAACGGAGCATGGGTAGTGACAAAGACTACAAATTATACCAATTTACATGATTAATTCCGGTTGAGAAGGCGGAATATGGGTAAAAGGCACGGACATGGACACACACTCCACCGACACTACTATGGATCATGTGAATGACTTCAACAATCAAGTCACTTACAATTGAACAATGAAAGAGTTGTTGGGTATTGTTACTTTACTAACTTACAACTTCGTCTAAACTCACCCCCACCCCCACTAACACCTTGTTACCGTAAAACCCCAACAACTGGCTGAAGGCTGACGCATCACCTTACACAAGTACACCCCACNACACACACTCCACCGACACTACTATGGATCATGTGAATGACTTCAACAATCAAGTCACTTACAATTGAACAATGAAAGAGTTGTTGGGTATTGTTACTTTACTAACTTACAACTTCGTCTAAACTCACCCCCACCCCCACTAACACCTTGTTACCGTAAAACCCCAACAACTGGCTGAAGGCTGACGCATCACCTTACACAAGAACACCCCACCCGCGCCTCCCACAAAACTTCATTCCCCAATTGAAAAATTTTTAAAACTTCCCGCGTGCTCTCCACTGACCTTCTTGAACACACTTGATACTTTTCTTGGAGGAAGATGAAACGAGTTCATCTTCCTTGTTGCTATGCATAGATGTCCACTTCTTCCTTGTTGCTATGCGTGCATATCGTGCAACGCATGAGAAAAATATACTCCCTCATAAAAAAATCCTTGAAAAAATATTTCCTTTAATCCGACTCTCACTTGCGTGAAGAGTCTATTGGATACTAGTGGATCTTTTGGGTATTTACTCCAATTGCTAACAAGTGCGCGTTCCACCGCAGTTTTTACATGATTTGAAAAATTTTCATTTATGATCAATTAATAAGGGCACATTACATATAAATGAACCTTTTAAGTTGATGACATCATCTATTAATCATTAAAATTAAACTTTGCAGACTTTTATGTGAGTGTGATTGAAATGGTGACAAATTTAATCATCTCATATACTATAAATAAGTGAAAAAAAACCGAATTCGGTTTTTTCGGTTTTGTTTGAATTTTTTTTTTTTTTTAAAAAAAAGATTCAATTTTGTTTTTGTATCAAATTTTTAAAATTCAAGATCAAGTTTACATCTTTTTGACACAACTCCAAAAACTTTTCTTCGTTTTTAGCTGTTGAACTTTGATTTTTTGGCCCAAGTTCAAAAGAGCACAACTGTCAAACCAAAGCAAACAATAACAAAAATGGATTCATACCCTTCCTTCTTCTAGGCATTCAGTTGCTTCATTTCAGTTATAAGGTTCTACTAATGTTAAATATACCGTTGACAAAAACAAAACCTACTAATCTATTTTTACCTTCCATTTTCTTTGAAATTACAGTTTGCAGACGTAACTGGTCTCTCTTTACTGAGAAGGTGACATCCGTTCCATTTTAGTAAGTTGAATCAGCACAGATGCTCCGTGCTTCATTGTCAATATGTCAATGTCACTCATCAGTAGATTTTTGCCCATCTAAAAATGACATCAAGGTTACCTATCAAGGAAGGGAGTCAGAGATATCGTTCCAGAATAATCTAGCGCTAATTAAATAACTTGCTTCGAAATGAACCTCTTCGTTTTTTTTAAAAAGAAACGTTTTACTTTGAAATGTAAACGTTTGACATTCGTAGTTATAAATAATTTATTAACAAAAAGTGCGTTTATAAAATGGTGGGAAATCGTTTGGAAAGAGTTAATTTTCTTTTATTTTTCATTCCCGTCATCAATCAGCTGTTTTGCTTTACAGTGCTTTTCAAAAGTAAGACGAAGAAAAACGTCAATCACCAAAGGCGATGACCTCTGTTCTTAAATCACCACACCTTTTTCCGGTGACCATTCATTCTACCTATTACCAAGTACCAATGGTAAGTTAAACTTTTTTTTTTGGACTTTAAGCTGCTTAATCGATACTTCCTGTATCCTGTCTCTTTAAGTTTGAAACTGGTACGGGTACCTTAGTATTCTGTTTAACTTGTCTATTTTAGGGGCAACAGTCGACAACAATGTGACGATGAGGATGGACGACTCGACGACGACGGTACCTTATACCTTTTACCGTGAATCTTATGATTATTGAGAGTAAACATGCATTTGGGACGAGGGGCTTGTTTTTGGGAGGAAGGACACGCTACATAAGTAAGACAAAAAAGACTAAGTTTCCTTATAATTTAACAGTGTAAAAAAGTAGTTCTTGGACATTATGGTTTTCCAAAAAAAAATTGAATTTTTTCCTGGGTGCTTTGTGAAATTTATAGCTGGTACCATGCGCAATCGGCCCATAGCAACAGCCTAGCCAGAGTTCGTTGACAGGTCCGATTGCAAACATCTAAAGAAAAAAGGGCTCCTGGTTCGTGCCTCTATTATCGATCAGCTGATTCACTCCCTTCACCAACCAGGAAGTCCATTCCTCTGTCCCAGGCAGAAGTGAAGAAGAGCTTGAAGTAGTAATACACCTCACGAAAAACGTCAGTTCTCTTACCAGTTCCTCGTTCACAGGGCCTACGAAATCTTTCCCTCCAGGACCAACTTTTTAACTAATTAAGACTATCTTTGTTTTACAGGAAATGTTCCTACTGAATTTCTTTTATGGCAAGACTCAACAGCCCTGTGAACAAGGAACTAATAGACAAGAGGAGGACTGGGTTCTAGTGGACAGTAATGACCCGATTACACTTTCAACTTCTATTGAGGAAGATTATGGGTAAGTTTGGTTAAGATAACCTTGTTGTTAGGTTATTGACATTGTTCCTTTTTTATACATTTTTTACACTCGTTACGATTTTTTTTTTGCAGGTTGTACATTTTTCTGAATTTTGATTTATAAAAAAATTGTGAATCCAACTTCAGTTTTTGCAAAAACATGGTATAATTTAAGGTCGTTAGCCTCTGAGGTCAATGAACTCAATTTCGTTTCCCGTTAATTTAAGATAATTTGAATTTCTCATTAGCACTTCTTGTCACTCAACACCAGTCATGGCAAATTTGACAATATCCGTTCGTGTTAACTCGTTAACCGAACGGTACTGTCAAGCGTTGTTTATAACTTGTTGTCTAACATGATACTTATACTAATTCCTGTTTATTTTTATTTCAGTCTTCTGGAAAAAGATGACCTCTTGACCTCAATCCACCCTGATGAACTCCATGAATCTCAACATACCGACTATCAATCAACTCGAAATTGACACCGCGCACAGCGAAGAGGAGGAAGGACGTGAACGTGAACCTTTAGTACAAAATCAAGCAACCAGACAACAACGTGTAGCCGTTTTGAAATCTCCGCGTGCCGTAGCAACACTTACACCACCGGTACCGGTCAAACCTACTGACCTTGCTGGTACAGGTCAACTTACCAACAAGGTCAAGAACAATTGTAAGAAACAGAGTCAACGAAGAACTGACAAGTATAAGAGTGGCGTCTGGAGTGGACGATCAAATGATCGAAAATGTGGCAAATGCTACTAAAATCAGTATCACTTAACTAAATTGCAATAACTAAAAAACAAACAACTTAAGATCATCAAATTACAAAAGGCCTGTATCAGTATGATTAACTTGAAAGACTTCAAGGTCACGACAAGGTCAACAAGGCAGCAACCAAGTATTAGTTTTAAATTGTTTAAGGAGCAATATTAAGTACACTCTTGTCATAATTTGGCGTTAATTACTCTCAATCACTCACACTGCGGTAATTAACACCCTTAACTCAACAAAATGTGTTCGAAAATTTCACCCTGTCCCCAATCATCGCCCTCGTGTGTATCTCATCACTGTGTAATACTTAACACTTCTACGTTACAAATTAACACGCGCAAATGTTACGTTATAATTAAGTTATAGCGTTAATGAGTCTCAATTGTATTAATTTGTGTGCATAAAGTTGTAATTTCTAGAGCAATTTGTGTTTTTCTAGTTTAGTCTAACAGAAAAGCGCACGTGATTGTTATTTGTCTCAACAGCGAATGATTTACTGAGAGCGATAAGTGATATGCTAGGAAATTAAAATTGCAAAGAAAAAAGTTAACAAGATTCGTTCTTTTTTTTAAAGAGAAAAAGACGAGATTTCGTGTTTTCCAGAATTTTTTTTGTTGAAAACAAGAATAATTTTTTTTGTAGTTTATTCGTTGTTCAAAGATACCACTCTTAATTTTTGATTAATTAACTTTAAAAAAAAGTAAGGCAGGGGGGCGTCAAAAAAAAATCTTTTTTTTAAATAAGTCATGCAAGAGTTTTTGAAAAGTTGAAAAAAAAAATTTGTGAGTAAATTACCATAAGTACTTTCCAATTTTTTTTTTTCAAATTTTATCTTTTTTNATTAACTTTAAAAAAAAGTAAGGCAGGGGGGCGTCAAAAAAAAATCTTTTTTTTAAATAAGTCATGCAAGAGTTTTTGAAAAGTTGAAAAAAAAAATTTGTGAGTAAATTACCATAGTACTTTCCAATTTTTTTTTTCAAATTTTATCTTTTTTGTGGAACTGGTTCTGGAAAAATGGCTTCGTACGAAGGCGGTAGGTCGTCACCAGGTTTTGAAATGATTGCACCGAGTGGAACTTCCGACCGAATCGGAGTGTCTCGTACGGGTGCACTGGAAATGGAAAAAATATAAAAACTAAAATAACTTTTTTCAAAAAAAAAATTGAATTTATTAATTTTAGTCGACAACGTTTTTTTTATATGAATTTACAAAAGAATAATTTTGTTCTGAAAGTTTGTGCCGGTTACCTGGAATGGTGCAGATTGAGCTCAACTGTTCGCTGCGATGGCGACTGTCGCATCATCAATGTTTCGACGACTCACGTTTTTTACAAGACAGCAACAAATAATGACCACCAACCAAACGACCAACGCTCCACAAATGGCCGACACGAGTGCAAAGTAATGAACTGGAACACCAAGATGTTTCTCATTCGCCGTCTCATCATCATCTTCCATTTGACCTTTGACCTTCACAGTAGCGTCATCCTTATTAGTTCGTCCAAGGTCAACACGATGAATCGGTCCTTCATGAAGTAATGGCGGATAATCACCAAATAATTGGCGGAGTTTCAGTGATACTTGGTGAAGGCGGCGCACACTGCGTTTCATCAAGACCAAAGTCACCGCGATGGCCGCAGTTGATGAGACCGTCGCAAAAGAGATTTTGAGCAATACAGCTGTAAGGTCGCGAGGCGGAACATTGACGAACTTGGCGCATCACTATAGCCGTGCTTGTGCATTCTGAAAGAAAAGTCAAAGGTCATCTAACCCTTTATCGTATTCCTCATCTAGTTTGTCCTTTAAAACTGGTAGTTCTATACCAGAGGTCATTGACTTTTGGAAGAAGATAGTCTACCTGTATAAGCTGTAAAAGACAACTCCAATTTGAACGGTTTTTGAACATCGTCTAGGCGCGAATCATCAAATTTAAAAGCAACATCAAGGATTCCTTTCGGATCGTAAAATGACCTTGGGCCTACTAGCTGTTTCGGTTTTTCAATCGTGTCACCTTCCAGAACTTCGCCACAAATCGGTCCAGCTTCAAGTCCATCACTGTTTTCAAACTGTAACATAAAAAAACGGGAGGAATATAGTTTTATTTTGCAAAAAAAAAATCATCTAACGTTTTTTTTTGCACATTTTCCTTTTACCCTTAGCGAGTCTCTACAAGCAGAACCTTGCGTATTTTTAGTCCTAAGATGAAGAAGTTGAACAATGGCCATAATTCCGTAACCTCTAGGGGCAATGACCTGAAACTTGCACTGAAAATTGAGAAAGGAAAGGCCACGGTGGTAATCAGCCCATCGACTCAGTTTGATAACCAGCGTCTTATTTGATTGAAGTGAGATCGTGTGACGTGACGAGCACGAAATGGAATCCAAATATTCTGTTTTAAAAAATCAAACAAATTTTTCAATTTTTAAAAAAAATAATTTTTTTTTAACAAATTTTTTTTTATAAATTAAATAATTTTATATTTTGTTCTTCTTCTCGTAAGACATCTGCAGTTGTAAAATATACATCTGTGCAAATTTTTGAAAGTTCCTCCATCTGTTTACCAAGTTTTTTTGCCAAAAATTTTCACACACTTTGCGAAAAAAAAAACATCATCTTTTGAAACTAAACGTGTGACTCATATGCTGGGCCAAACCGATGAAACATTGAATGCTTTTGTTTATTAGTTCTTCTCATTTGAAAGCGTTCTAAATTTGAAAGTGACAAAGTCAAATTCCCCCGAGATATTAGAAATGCCAAGTTGGTGTGGGCACCGGATGTGCAAAAAAATTTTGCAAACATTTTACCACTAATATTTTCTTGTGCAAAAATATGTATGTAAGACCTGCTACTCTGGAAATTTGTAAAAAGTTTTGAGGAAAAGTACAAAAAAAGAGAGAATAAGCTTTTAAAACGAAAGTTTCGTACATTTTTTTTTGCACACTTATTTTGAGACATTGCAAATTCTAAATTTTTCGGTAGTTTGATTATAGGGTTGTTTTTGTGCAAAAAGTAAAAACAATTGATGTACGTCATTCAATTGTTGTAGCTATGCAGCAGCGTTTCCACATAAAAAAAATTCGCAAACCTATAAAATTTGCACGTCACTAATTTGCTTTTGCCGCGCGCGTTACGTCAATGAACTTTTTCAAAAAATTATGTGCTATTTTGATGAAATTTTTCTTTTCCTTACGTTAATTCCTTCGACGTACGTCGTTTCATGACAAAAAGAACAATGCGTCATTTATGCACAAATAGCATAGTGGCTTGGAGAGCGTGGGGGGGGGGGAGGGGGGTTATTAATTTAGACAGCATTGTCCTAAAAAGTGAAACCGAGTTTCCTGAATTGTTGCTGAATTAAAACACTATTTTTGCAATGTTGCAAAAAAAGATGCTAAAAGCACTTTAATTTCAAATTTGAAAAACTCTAATTTTTTTTATAATTTTTCTTTAAAAAAAATGCACATTGTTTTGCCATTCAATTTAACACTTTTTTCCTTTGTACGTGCGCACGTTATCAACTTAATTCATTAAAATTCCGTGTAAGCTTGTTTTTTTTCTCGCAAAAATCCCGTTACACTTTTATTTTGTTTACTTCCTTCTCATTTCCCATGTGCAAACTTTTCGCACATTATTGCGCACACCACATTCTACTTTTTACGTCCAACGTTGTAAAACTGCTCCTGTTTTCATTGACCTCAATAACCTTCAATTTTTTTTGTCAACAATTTAAAGTGTCATTTTATTAAAACCACATTCTTTCAACGACCTCCTCTACTTTTTACGTCCAACGTTGTAAAACTGCTCCTGTTTTCATTGACCTCAATAACCTTCAATTTTTTTTGTCAACAATTTAAAGTGTCATTTTATTAAAACCACATTCTTTCCACGACCTCCTCGTTACTGCGACATTCTTAACAAAATAACGCACCAACGCGCGTCGCGTCATTAAAAATCTATTACTTAAAAAGGGCAAAAAACAAATTCTAACAACTTTTAAATTACAGTTATAATTTCTATTAAGTACAAGTACGGTACAATTTTCACTCCCCCCCCCATCCTCTCCCTTACACCGTGAAATTAAGTGCAAATTTTCATTAACCGCCCTTTTTTGGCAATGCTCGACTCTGCGCCCTATTTGCGAAAAGTGTGACCTAGAGATGATAATTCGCGCGCCTTGACTGAAGTCCACTTTCCGTGAAGTTTGTGAATAGGAAAGTAAATGTTTTAAAAATAGCATTAAAAATTACATTATATTTTTGCGAATTATAAGTTATTTGCAAGTTTGACAAGACTATCGTCGGAGGTTATGTGTCTTTTGTTTTTGTAATTTAAGTTAAACTTAAGCCTCGGGCTATTAACATGCATTTTAACTGTCCTGTGAAAGTAAACTGACCTCCTTTTTATACATTTTTGTGAAGGATTAGTAGATCCGGTGCAGAAAACAAACCAGATAGTAAATCTTTGCAATAATGCCACTTGACACCTTGGACTTGAAGGATATGAGGTATACTTTTAGATTTTGCAAAAGTATGCAAATAAAAGAATAAAAGTATAACACACTTTTGCCATGTAAAAGAAACAATAAACTTTAGAATTAAAAATAATAATCACGTTGTTTTACTTTTATGCTTTCAATTAAAAAACAAATCTTTTTTTTGCAAACTTGAACTTATTTGCAAAAAAATTTTTGCTTGTTTTTAATGTGAAACTTACGTTCTTCTTTATACGCTCCTTCCGAAAGAATCAAGAATGATAAAAGCACTAAAACAAAAGTCCATTTGTTAAATTCCGTCGTAAATTTGAGTCTCATTTTTACTATTTGCGAGTTGGATTTTTTTTTTTTCAAACTTTTGCAAATTCTAAACTCCAAAATAAATTTGAACCGGGTAGCCTGCTGATTTTTTTGGCAAAAAAAATAATTTAGTTTTTTGTAGTGTTAAATTTCGAAAATCACACTTATTCAAATTTTCTTGCGTTGAATTTTCACTGATATTTTGTCTTCATGTTGTAGTAACTTAAGATTAAAATGCAGTAAAATTTCGTAATGCAGTAAAGTTTTTACACTTTTCAAGTTTCAGTTGTTTTTTTGTCAAATTCCACAGTCACTAAATTTGTATGTATCCGTATGTGCACTGACTTGGAGCAAGTTGAATGCAAAATGGAAAACTTGTAGAAAGTGTTTCCTTTCCTTTGTTCCTCACTTGGGAAGCAGAAGAATGAAGAAGCGTCTTCACGGTGTGCCGTGCTTCAGTGAAGAAGTGCAGAGTAGACGTTCGGGCGGGTGGGGATCGAAAAGTTAAGGCTCCCCCTCCCCCCGTCTCACTTCGCCCCACTTCCGAGACAAAAACACCGTTAAGGGAACAAGGGCAGAGGAGCCTTCTTGTCGTCGTCGACATGACGCAGGAAATGCACAAAGGCATGTTAAAAGTGAGGTGAAGGTGAAGGTGAAGCAGTTGAATGAGATTGATCTTTCGAAGAAGAATGAAGAAGGTTGAAAGGTTCAGGTTCAAGGATAAAGTACAAAAGAGCCAACAGTCAATTGAGTCAACGTCAAATAGAGCAACAAAGGTAAAAAATAACTTACTTAGTAGAGTAAATTAGAATTTATGGGATACAAATGAACGCCAAATGCGATTGAATGAATTTTTAAATAATTTCTAAATCAAAGTTCGTTATACTTTCCGTTAAACTGATATCACACTTTCTTACGACGAAGATCGCTCCAGATTTATTAACTTTGATCATTCCCTTAGCATTTTTTGAAAATTTTTTTCCAAAACTTTTTTTTTCACAAAAATTTTTTTGAAAATTTTTTTTATAGAAGATAAGGTTTGGATGATACAAAAAAGTTGCTAACAAAGTTTGATAAAAAGGTTTCAAATTCCTCAATTTGTGCTTATAAACCGATAAAAACGATTTTCAGAATAGGGTGCTGAATTCTGAGGTTCTAGGGTGTTGCATCCGGGGTGCAAGTCCGGGGTGCTGAACTGCTGAATCACATCTTCACATCTCGCGGTCGCAGGTTTAGAGCCTCGTATAAAATAGTGCGTACACAGATTATGTCAACGCACTTTACCCTGCGCTGCCGTGCCACTCACACCGCTTTTTCGTAGGTTACATGCGTTTCACCAATCAGTAATCAGCCACAATTACACATGCAGTGCAGCGATAAAAACGGTGACAAGGGCAACTAACGTCGAGGTCAGGAAAACTAATCGAAGGAGGCGGAAAAGGAGACCTGAACACAGGTAGGTTTAGGTTTACATGTAAGCAAAAGTCAGCTGGTCTCATCACACACCAGTTGATTGCTTTCAGAGATAATGCAGAGATCCTTGGAGAGTACTTTTGTCTTCTCTTAATTTTCCTCTAGTTATCACTTATTCATTTATCACGAAGATGGACGAGATGAAGTCAAGAGAGGTTCTGGAGCAATTGAGATCCAACGCCACGAAAGCTTCAAACGAATGGCAATCTACGGTGAGGAAGAAAATCCTTAACTTTGTGGTATTCATGTTTGCAACTCCATGCCTCTTAATTCTGGTTCTTGGGAGTTACGACGTTCTTCGAAACGTAGAGACGAACAAGTGCCAAATGACGTTCATGTTTGAATTTCCTCAATACGTCGTGAGTCTTTCGTACATGCCTCATTCGCAATTTACTGCCTTTAACCTTTCATGTTATCTTTACTTTGCTGTATATTTTCAGCATATTCCACTCGAACCCGGTGTTGCTCATACGTACCCAATGTACGGAGTCTACGCTTATGCCGAAGGGAAGCACATTGCGCCAGCTCGTAACTTCAAGTTTACCGGCATCCCTGTTCTTTACTTACCCGGAAATGCTGGTTCTTACAAACAAGTTCGCTCTTTCGCATCTGTTGCTCTACGAAAATGGCTTGATAACAAGACACCTTTTCATTTTGACTTTTTCACCGTTGATTTCAACGAAGAACTTTCTGGGCTCTACGGTTATGTTCTGCAACGGCAGAGTGAGTATTTGAAACGAGTTGTTAAAAAAATCACAAGCCTTTACGAGGACTATCACCACATTGTTATCATTGGACATTCTATGGTAAGCTGGTAAACGAACCGAATAACCGAAATTAGTTGAGATCGAGTCAAACTCAAAGGTTAACGTTAGTAGCTTGTGTCAACGACTTGATACTTCGTAATTCTTTCTTATGACATGATAGGGTGGAATCGTTGCCAAATCTATCAACGAAGATTCGTCCATAATTCAGCTAATTTATACTATGGCAACTCCTCATCGAACTCCGCCGCTTATCACTTGACCCAGAACAAGAGTTGTTTTATTATTACGTTGCACACAACTGGACACGGCTTTTGAAGCAAGAGGAGTCTAGTCCAGTAAGTTTAGTCAGTGTCGCAGGAGGCGAAAGGGATATGCTAGTAGCTGAGAAATTGACAGGATGGAAGTACAATACGATTCATACTTCGGTAAGAAATCACAATTCACAAATTCACCCAAAATAGAAAAAATTTAGTGGCACAATCACTATAATTCATCATATTCATAAATCAAAATTTTAAAAGGATTGACTATTCTCTTATTTGTTTTGAAGGCTCCAGCGATTCCTACCGTGTGGGCATCTACGGATCACTTGTGTATCGTTTGGTGTAAACAACTTGTGATGACCGTCGTTCGATCTCTTTTTGATCTAGTCGAATACAAACACAAAACAAAATATTATGGAATCACTGACAATTCTACTGTACGAGAGAAGGTGCTCAACTATCATTTCACAACGGTAGGTTTTAACTGAATTAACTTTTAGTTAAAAAAGTTAAAAGTTAGAAAAACTAAAACTACAGAGTTTTAAAATCATTCAATTCTTCATCTTTGTGTTCGTTTTCAGCGATCAGCTGGTAAATCTATTCATTCGGCTCATTCTCAACTAGAATTCAAAGGTAACAAACCACCAAAAGGAAATTGGACTGAAATTTCAAGACTGACTTA
>JABASK010000606.1:0-13150 GCA_019776465.1 Rambutanura hunanensis | reverse complement strand
GGTCGAAATCATAAAATGGTCTTCGTCGTTCGAAATGACCTTGGAATGGGCAAAGGCAAAATTGCCGCACAATGCTCGCATGCTGCTGTAATGTGTTACCAAACAGCTCAAATATCCGACCCAGTGAATCTAGACATTTGGGAGGCTACAGGTCAAACTAAAATTTGTATCAAATGTGATGGAGAGGAAGAGCTGAAGACGCTTCAAAGAAAAGCCAAAGCTATTGGTGTTGTCAATGCTTTGGTGAGGGATGCTGGACATACACAGGTTCGTTTTTTTTTAGAAACGCTTAATTTTTTTCTCCAAAACAAACATAAGCTCACTTAAGCATTCTTTGCTAAATGCTAGGTTGACCCTGGTACTCTTACTGTCCTTGGATTAGGTCCAGCTCCAGTTTCTACTATTGATGAAATCACTGCCCACCTCAAACTTCTTTGAAGCCCAAAACAAGTAAAATTTTACAATGTGTAGGTACGATTTAATACTGGCCAATATGCATTCGTGTGAATTGAACTACTTGAACCAAGCTAGACGCTAGATAAAAAAGAACAACCTTTGAAAATACAAAGGAGACCACGTTGAGAGAGTTAATCGTAACAATGCACATTGACGTTGTACCTAAATCCTCGCGTATATAAGGCAGGCCGAAACGATTTCAACTGTTATACTGTCAAGTATTTCGGACTTTAGTACAAACAGGGCACCAGGGAAGGGAAAGGATTTTACGATATTTTCATTACAAAAAACAAACAATTAGAACATCCTAGAATAAATCATAAATCTAATAAATTTAAATTATAAAAGTATAACGTTCCTTTGCTTTTTCCTTTGTTTTCTATTACTAGTTGTGCATTAATTTAAATATTTCAAAATAATTCTTTTCGTTTGATTTGCAGTTAAAACATCAGACACAGCATACACATACCTAGCTTACGCGAGGATTTAAGTAGTTTCAAAATCAAAACAGTCGAACCTTCATACAGTTTGAGTTCAGTGAAGTATTATTTAGTAAGTTTAGCTGAGCAACAATTGAAGAGCGTGTTTGAGATGAAGTCGATTAACTTGATCACGTCCTGATGAGCGGTACATTATCCTTGATATCAAGAAATGAGTTATGACCTCCATTTGACGAATTTGTAGAATTGGAATTTGTATTGTTGTTGAAACTGNAAGAGCGTGTTTGAGACGAAGTCGATTAACTTGATCACGTCCTGATGAGCGGTACATTATCCTTGATATCAAGAAATGAGTTATGACCTCCATTTGACGAATTTGTAGAATTGGAATTTGTATTGTTGTTGAAACTGATGAGTGCATTTGAATCAAAGGAAGACACACCATGGAGGGCGTAGTTGTGCGGAGTACGATTATTAGATCTGCGTGATGCATAAGGATTTAATACATGTGGGGCTTCGTTGAATTCTTCCAATTCATCGATAACTGCTGAGTCAAGCTTATTTGAAGTGAGGAGAAGATACTGTTGACTGCGTGTAGGGAATAGCAAATGTGTCATCACTGCAAAAGCGAAGAAGTCTGCCGAATAGGTGATTCCTTCAAAATTCCATATAACCATTAATTGACCATATCCCATTTCCATTAAAATTGTTATTTTATGCGCGTTAACTTACCTAATAGTAATTTCGATCTCCACAACGGAGAGACTTGGAGGGCGATGAGTGCTACAATGGGTAAGTAAATGAACCACACGAGTGCTTGAGCTCCGAAATGAAGAAAGAAGTTCAACTTGTGAGGTTGATGCTCGTGATCCATTTGTATCTTTGAGCTCATACACAAACCACATCATGATAATTGTGCGAAGGATTAGAATTAACCAACCAGGCCAAGTCTGGTACTCGTCAATATCTTCAATTACATCAACTTCTGTCTGTGAGTATACAATTTTTAAGTGAAGTTTATTAGTTTCTGGACAAATGTACAAGTACAAAAATTTAGTCATTACCTGATTCCAAATGTACAAAAGGATATGAACAACACTGTAGAGTATCCATATGGAAAATATGAAGGGTTTGCTGGTCAATTCTGTCCGTGTCACTGCCCACCCTTTAGCAAGTACCAGCAAAATAAGCATGAAAATTGCCTAAATTACAAAGATTACAAAAATTACAAAAATTACAAAGATTTGGACATTCATTCTTCTTCGCCTCTAAAATCTTTATAAAACGTACCCTTGCCAAAATATCCAGGATATCACCAAAAATTGCAAGCTTGTGATACCCTTCGCCATCCGCTGCGTATTTGAGGACATCTACTACATTGGCAAGGACTGCAAAAAGCTCCAATGTAACTGAAGTATGTAAAAAGTTTTGGCACAATGTGGCGTTGACGCAGAACTGCATGAATTTGAATGGGAAAGAGGATCATGTAGCCAACAAAGAATATCAAATAGATTTCCACAGTGTCCTAGTTAAAATTAAGAGAAATAAGCGAAATTATTTTTTCGTCAGCATGAAAATTTTAGAATCAATTACTTTTTAGTCATTTATGATTCCGTTAGTGATAGTGATTCGTGAAACGATGTTGTCCCTATATGATTTGATTTACCTGACGATCAAATGAAAATTGATTCTCCAATGGATTCTCAGCTCTTTGATAAGGATTCCCGTTGACTAGCCAGAGATCGTAATGAATTGACATATCTTGACCGCTATGTCGCCACCTACATCTCCTTTCGTCGAAGTAGCATGAAACTAGAGTTAAGTACCAAAATCTAAAGAGAAAAATACAATTAATATCAAATACAGGACGAACGAAAAGCTCAAGCAGTTTCCAGTTAATTACTACTTACTTTGCTTCATTTTTGTTCACAATGGGAATCGTAAACTGGCTCCCTGTAACTAGAGTACTTGTGTCAGATTCATCTGGGCAAATTCCATTTTTAGAACACGGAACTCTACGCAGATATTTGTGAAAATTTCTTTTGGCTTCTTCACTGCACCCATTTCCATTGGATATTTCTCGAAACATTAGTTGGCACACAGTATTCGGATCCTCTTTGGAATTTCGGAGTCGATAAAAGTCCAGAAAGTAGCTTCTATCTACTGCCACTAATGTGGCAGGGTATGCAACTGTATTAGAAATACTTCGAGGTTCACGAGGTTGCGGAGTAGGCAATATTTCTGGAATAGTACTACTTTCATTGCCAGCTTGTCGAACTTTTTCGGTGGTGACAAAAGTCGAATTAGTTCTTGGCGAACCTGTAAAATTATTCGAACTCCGCTGAGTGGACGGTGTCATGGTGCTGGTAGTCGTTGATGCTGACGGTGTCGTAGAAACGGTAGAAATGGGAAGAAATGGATGTTTTCCGTCGTCCAGTACGTTGGTAACATTTCCGTAAATGAACCCTTGACCTTCAAGCTGATTGTCTTTGAGAAATTCTGTCTTCTGAAAACCAAATTTAGACAAGAAGACGAAAAAGTCATTCGAGTTGAAAGTTCCTTCTAAATGAAGACTGGAACAACCAGTATTTCTGAACAGGGTAGGAATTATGAATACTGCGAGTAGGGCAGTCAAGGCGATTCCACTTTTTCCGCCGGGCATTATGTGCACGATGTAGTTCTTTCCCATGAGAAACGATTCAAACTAAAAATTTGCCTTGATGTGTTGATGCACTTTTGATGATATCTTGATATCCATAGATTTGAATTCGATTTGATAAACAGAAAGAATGTTCAAGTTGACAAGTGACAGATGACATCTATGTGAAAGGTAACTTATAAAATTACAATTTCTTGGTTGCAGCGATGAAACGATGCGCCGACATGAGTGTGATGCGAAATTTGGTATAGTTTGATATTGAAGTCACCTTTTGCGTTTCAAAGAAAATTCACTCCTCCCTGAAAATAAACAAAAGGTATTAAATTAAAAGTTCTACGTTCCAAAATATTCGGGAAGCAGAGGCAAGCCGTGCCACTTTACAACTTTCAACTAATGCCTTGCCTATGCCTGAAGAACTGCACCGGATGACTTATTGAAGGAAAAAATTAGTGGATCAATCATAAAAAAAAGTCATCTTAAAAAAGGTATTGAAGTTTTTGTTCTACTTCTACAAAATGAGCAACTGTCTGTGTCACACCTCCAGTATAGATAATGATAGGAGCATGGAAATCAGCCGACACTTTTTACAATTGTCTGAAGTCTGAGGTGGAATGTTTCTTTTTCTGGAGAATGAGTAAATGGTACCATACTCTACGACTGCAGACAAGTTTTTCTGGAGGCCCAATTTTGTAATATTCGACTGCAGATCGGTTCAATTTGTCTTTAGTTTTTATTCCACCACTGTGTCCTAGGAAAAAGTTCTCAATTTAGGGTCCCAGTTCCCAGTAGCCTTGAGATTTGCGAACTAAACTTTCTACAATATCCTTAATCGATAATCATGTTTTCCTATACTTTTCCAACCGAACTTTTATGTTGTTCCCAATAATTGTATTTGCATTGAATTGGAAATTGGAATCAATTCGAGTCGAGTGGCTTCACGTCGCACAGAGGAAATACGACTTTTACAGGATTGAATCGCTGCGCTGCGCCAGTAATCTAATCATTCGTTATTGATAAATTATATTGCTAGTATGGTAGTGATTGATTAATAATAAATGATTGATTAGGAATTGAGTGAGATTGTGACTGCGCGCATCATTCATTACGTAACAATTATTGTTGATTCTCTAACAAGGCCAGTCTCAAGTCAGCAAGCAGTAAGCACTACAACACTACAAGTTGTTTATTCACTACACTTTACAAATCGTAAGTGTAATGTAAACCCCTATTGTATTTTTAGAAAAATCTATAGTTTAGTGCTTGGGGCGATTTTGTTTAAACTTTCACTTATACCCCATTGGACTTATCCATCCCACAATCCCACCGTATTTTTCTCCTCATTGTGCTGTCTTATCTATATTTTCATCTGTTATTTATGTAACAATCCCTCACGAGGCACGAGCAGCAATTAAGTTAGAACTTTAAGTAATAACCTGTTTTCTGCACTTCTTTGCTGTGATCTACGCTCAAGCTCAATTTCCTCCCACTGACGACACAACCTCTTCTCTTCTATCGTAATTATCCAGTAGAATCCACTCCAGTTTAGTTACCCTCGTGGTTTGGTGTCGTGATCCTCTGGTCACCCTGTTTGGGTCGAGATTCAAGCACAGATCAACACGAGATTTATTCTAAAAAAAATAAATCCATTAAGTTAAGTTCTGCCAAGCCAATTGATAACATATCACTAAATACACATACGCACTAATTGTTCGCAAACTCTGCAAATTAAAAATAAAAAGAAATTATCATGTTCACTCTAATAAAAGTACCTCAGCAGGTGGTTCACTGGGAAGAAGTTAATGCAGGAAGTAATTTCCATGTTTTATCAAACTCAAAGTCTCACCAACTTTCCATCCCAGCAAGTAAGTGCCACTAACAAAAGGGAACATCAACTCTAACTTTGACATGAGTTCTGTAAATTCGACGCACTCAACTAATGTTACCTTTTACTAGTCTTACGTCTTACCTTTTAGCTGTCAAGTGGATAACCAAACAATGAAATAAATAATTTATGAACACATTACGTGTAGGCTACACGGTGTAGCTTTGTGCTCACTGAAGGTCAACCTAAACAGTCAAAACAGTAAAAAAAAATAATGCCAAATGTTAGCAATTTCTTAAAAGTTCAATTCGCCCGCGCCCCATTGAAGGTACACCCTGCCTGACTCCGATGCCCCACGATACGAAAGGATGCCACTTTCAAGCTTGCTTATTACTGGACGCACGTGTCAACGACTTCTTTGTTATATGAAAGAACTCTATCAACAACCGCAATTGCTGCGTTGCACATCAACTTACAAACGCACAATACAGGCGCAGCGGAACGCATATTATAAATGACGTAGCTATTAATTAAATTTACGATTGTATTTAAGTTTTCCGTTTGCGGTATTGGAAATTTGAACCATAGAGGCAAAGGTTATTAGATTGAACTTCTTATCAATTTTTAGAAACCAGACGCTGACGCTGCAGAAAAAGAGCTTCGGCCAATAAAATCCAGCAGAATTCAAATGACTCAGAGCGACGGAAGTGTTGCCTTTGTCTGCCTTTCTTACGGACACCTTTGGCAGGAAACACACCTACTTAAGAATTTCCGTCACTGAAAAATGCAATCTAAGATGCAAGAAATACCTTTTATATAGTTCTTTAAAACTTTTGTGTTTAAATAAATGACTAACTTCTAAAAAAATCCCTTTAAATATTTTAGGTACCTACTGCATGCCAGAAGAAGGCGTACCATTGACTCCAGTTGCTAGGTTACTTTCTGAACCTGAAATTTGTTCGACTAGCAAAATTGTTCATTGACCAAGGCGTAGACAAAATAAGGTTTACCGGCGGAGAACCTTTGATTCGCAAAGAACTACCAAACATAATTGGTACTAACGCACTTTTTGTCTCATCAAAATCAAGGAAAATAAACATAGGTAATTACTCCGTTTTTTTTTCATTTCCAGGTCAGTTGTCCAGTTCAAGATTGAAGTCTATTGGAATCACAACAAACGGTATACTTCTTCACCGCTACTTAGCAGACTTGGTAACCAATGGCGTTACTCATCTTAACATTAGTTTAGATTCTTTGAATCCGAACTTATTTGAAAAAATATCCCGTCGACCTTCAACAGCCTGGTTCAAGGTCTGGAGAGGAATCGAATTGGCACTGGAAAGTCGTCTAAAAGAAGTGAAAATTTAATGTGGTCGTAATGAAAGGAATTAATGAAC
The DNA here is from genome assembly GCA_019776465.1 of Rambutanura hunanensis. Lineage (NCBI taxonomy): Eukaryota > Metazoa > Arthropoda > Collembola > Poduromorpha > Neanuridae > Rambutanura > Rambutanura hunanensis. The sequence goes on along the minus strand of JABASK010000606.1, from coordinate 6,376 downwards.
AAGAACTGTGTGACTTCGTAGAGTTAACCATGGACAGGAAAGTTGACATTCGTTTTATCGAGTACATGCCATTTACAGGAAACAAGTGGGATTTATCTAAAATGGTTTCATACAAAGAAATGTTAGCAATCATTCAAGAAAAATATCCAGCATTGGAAAAATTAGAAGATTCTATTCATCACACAGCAAAAGTAGTGTTTAACACATGACAATTCTACACAAATGAGATACATTTTAGTACAAAATTTTTTTGTGTAAACTTAAGGCATATCAAGTACCGGGGTATCGTGGAAAATTTGGTTTTATTACATCCATGTCCGATCATTTTTGTGATGGATGCAATCGATTACGCATTACAGCCGATGGAAATTTAAAAGTGTGCTTATTTGGAAATTCCGAAGTATCGTTGAGGTATTATCATAAAACTACTCGAGTTTTAAACCAAATTCATTTTTTTAATCAATTCTAGGGACGCCATTCGAAATGGAGCTACTGATGATGACTTACTGACGCTAATTGGTGGTGGGGTAAAACGAAAACATGCCAAACATGCAGGTAAGATCACCGATCTCGAACATTTTTAAATGTTAAATAATAAATTTACTTTTAAAAAAATATATATAATATCCCACAACGAATAGTATAATTTTAGATTCAATTTAACATTTTCCTTCTATCGCCCAACAGGAATGTTGAACCTATCCAAAATGGAAATATCGCCCAATGATTTTAATCGGTGGGTGAGGGTTCACGGTCTTTACTAAAAGAGTAAATTGGAAATACAAATTACAAGAACACACAATATGCCTTCTAACGTCACAGCCTTATTAGTGGATTAAACCTAACTATTGCTAACTTTCTTATATTTAGATCCAAACGGAATCTTGCCAAGATTCGAGTCGAATCTTAATCAACAATTAAAAAGAAGACTGAATCACGCAATAGTTTACTCGAATTATTTTACTACTCCAAATTTCCATTCTAGTACACCGTATCGCTTACTTCACACTACGCCACCCCAGGAAGAAAATCACTGCTCAGCATTAACCCATACTGATTCCGAAGGCAAAGTACAAATGGTTGATGTCACTAACAAGAAACCCACAGTTCGTGAAGCCACAGCAGAATGGTTCAGTCGTTCTCAACGACGAAGCCTTCTTAGCTGTTGTCCACAACAAACTGAAAAAAGGCGACGTTTTAACAATTGCTCAAATTGCAGGAATAATGGGAAGCAAACAAACTTCAATGCTAATCCCACTCTGTCATCCACTTCCCTTGAGCAAAATTGACGTTCAATTAACTCTAGAACATGAAACAAATACTATCAAAATACAAGCCCTAGCTAAAACTACTTCCAATACCGGAGTAGAAATGGAAGCTCTAACCGCCGTCACCATCGCGGCTTTAACGGTTTACGACATGTGTAAAGCAATTGACAAAGGTATTACTATCAAAGATATTCGACTTATTAAAAAAACAGGTGGTAAAATCAGACTACGACAGGAATTCTTAAAGAAGATAAATTGCAATTTAAAATTTAGTGCTACATCGATGTAAACCAAAATATTAACATCAATCAGTATAAAACTATTGTTTACAAAATACGAAAAACAGTGTAACCATTCAATTTCTCTAAAAAAAGTAAAGGGGGTCTTATGAATTTTATAAATCACACCAAGTTTATACCAATTTATCCTAATTGGGAACGCTGCAATCACAAACTAATGAGATGTAGCAGATTTAGATTTTGATGAACCTGGAATTTGAGACTGAGTTTGTGAAGGAGCTGGTACACCCTGAGATGCAGGCGTTCTGCTAGAAGTCGTAGCTGTTGTAGAGCTACTAGAACTAGATTGACCCTGACCTTTACCACTGACATCATCCAATACCTTAATAGATAATGTAGCTTTTGGTCCAGTAATCCATTGTTGCTCTTCGTTGTCAATGATGGAAGTTTCTACAGAAAGGTTCTTTATGCCGCTGGACCAAAGGCCAAGAAGGAATTGAACCGTAAAAAAATCTCGATGAGGTGCGACATCTTTGTAAACTACAAGTGGTTCAGTATTTCCCTGAAGCACAAGAAGCGATCAGCAAAAAACATAAAAATATTAGCAAAAGCTAACTTATTTTAGAAAATTGTCCCTTGACATATTGGCCATGGGTGAATTACAACTGAACGCTACTTACCTTGTTTAGGTCCATAGCATGCACATGCGTACGAATACTTTGCACTGGAGTTGAAATCACTGTAATCCGAATTGCTTTTGGTTTGCGGAAACATTTAGATTGAAAAGTTTGACCCAAATTATCTTTCGGTCTCACTACCAGAAAAGTTTTGTTCAATCACGCCTTCAACTTTAAGTGCAAGGTGATTCCCCATAATGATTGTGATGGGTTCACCCGGACCTCGAGGCTGAGGAGAAACAGCAATCTGAAAAGTAGTAAACGAAACCAGGAATCAAATATGAATGACCACTTACTATTTATAACTAAGAGGACGCTTGGAGTTCTTTTTACCCCTTGCAATTCTATGTTACCAAAGTTAATTACCTTGACTCTGGTTGATTGTAAAGTTTGAAAAAAGAATCTTGGATATGTTATAGGAGTTTCCGTTAGAATCCGAAGTGCTTCTTTCAAACAGTCGATGTGCTATTAATTTAAAAAAAATAGTTTTCTTTTAAGGTTCATGTTCGTATAGCGGAAATGGAAGCCATTTATGTAGTTGAAAAAAAAAAACATAATTATTACCTGTTGTGTGATTCCTTTATCGAATGAAAACTCGTGCAAAGTTTTGGATAAACTTACTACACGTTTACAGGATTCAATAAGAGGCCAAGAATTGCTACATTCTGTAATGTCCGATTCGAAAGAAAACGCAAAAGCTTGGTCGCCAATTCCACTCGAAACATGTTCCTTTGGTACAACAAGCTTTTCTATTGCTCGTGCAACAAGCTGACAAACTTGTTGGAGTCTAACATTAGAAACACAGAAACTGAGTTAAATACAGAAATTAAAAACTAGAATTAGAAATTGTTGCCACTTACATGCGAACTGTTTGCAAGCTCTTGTTATCAGAATCAAATGCTGTTTGGTACAAACGTATGTAAGCTTCTCCGAGGGCATAAAATTCCCGTGCCGATTTGCGTAGCTAGTAAGTCGAAATCAAAATTTAACACATTTAGGAGAGAAATACCAATCAATTGTCTGCATTTTTAAGATAATATATTTACCTGCGAAACTACTCGCCCAGATGCCATTAGTGAATCTTTATTTGCACCACTGTTAACACTAGGAGCAATGGCAGGAGGTGGAGAAAATTGTAAATTGCCACAAGCAATCATAGCTCCTCGAAAAGAAAGTAGCATTTCACAACGAAGTCGCACAAACTCCGTCTGGAATTCAAGCGAAGCAGTAGGAGAGCTCGCAGCCTAAAGTTTTACAAAGTTTTAAATTGATACCTTTACCTTTTCCCTAGTTTATCATCGTCATCACAAATTAGTTTACCTTCAATGAAGTTACAGCTTGTAAATACAAATTGCTCGCTTGCATCAGTCTATTCTGAAGCAATGGAATTTCTGGATTACTGAGAAGCGCCTCTCCCAAAGCGATGGAATGAAGAGCTGAGAGCCAAAAGAAAAAATTTTCAGAACAGACTTGAGTAGCAGCTCCGTCCAGTGCCATTGCGGCAATCTCGGGCTGACCATATCTAAAATTTGAAAATGTGTCACTTTTTGTAATAACAATGAAACACAGTTTATTTAAACAGTTTACCTAAAACAACTTCTAGAAATTCGGTATGAAATCCAAAGATTTGATAAAAGTATAACTTTTTTAATGAATTCTTTGACTTGGCCATCCAATGAATAACCTTGATGCGCGTGAAGAATAATAGCCAGTAGGACAGTCTAAATAAGACAAAAAAACCGATTAATTAGAATACCAGAAATATAGTATCGTCATAGAACTACTCATTGCATAGTTTCGTATTACTTACTACAGTATTGCTGTCCTTCTTGCAATTGTTTCGCTTCCCAGCTATTTAACATTGAAATTAATGTCGGTACAATTTTCCGTATATTGTCAAGATTAAATTTTCCTATATTTCCGAGTGCCTGGCAGATCAAATTGCGCTTCGGACCTTAAACATCAAATATACTTTCACCATTTCCAAATTACATCAAATGATTAGCATCCACATCCATCCTCCCTCAATCCTCACCCGCTATTTCTTCAACTTGAACCAGTTCTCCTAACGTTTGACAAAACCATTCACAGAAATAGGGACTAGCTCGGCTCATTGAAGCGCCATAAATCAAACATTTCTCCAGATATTTTAGTTCCTCTTCGTCTTTAGTAGTTATCGAAATTGAACTCGTAGAGCAAATACTCAGCAACAAATTTTGCGTTCCAGCTTTAATAAGAGCAACAAGTCGAGTTCCAGCGTCTGAGAGTAAATCGTCACTAGTTTTGCTATAAAAAAAAAGTATAAATATCCAACATTCCGATGATTTTGGCAATGAGATCGAGATGCTTAGAATGATGCCGACGAGAAATACAAAAAAAGCTGAATTGAGATGGAACGTATCCACTTACATATTCACAGTAATACTGGTCCCAAATTGAATTGCTTTGAGAACCATTCTAAGATCATTGGACTGAATAACGGCTTCAAGCAAGTTCCAGAGTGGAGTATCTGATATAACAATTATGAATTATAATCATCAATCTATCAATAGTAAAAGATTAACAATTTAACTTAAAAACCTTTAGAACAAACAAAGCTTAAGATCGCTGATGAGGACGTGAGACTATTCACTACATCCAATCGTGGTATAAATGATTTGATTATCCAAATCGTCCCTTTGATCAACATCCATCCTTTCGGAATAGTAGCTAAGCAAGGAGTTAATTAAGGTTGACACCTGTGACGAATCCCAGAGGTGACCCCCAGTTTGTCCTAACAACTTTAAATCTTGCAAAACGCAAAGTTTGACCTGTGACCGATCATCCTCCAAATGCTTTAACAAAAACGCAACCTATAGAAAGATACAGAGCAGAATGAAAAATTGGAACACGTATCGATGGGATAAACCGTAAAATTGGAAAACAAAATATTGTATACTTATTTAGTTTTTCTTACTTGCTCTTTCAAATCTGATATTGCTGCTACTGCTAGCCTAGTTAATGTGTGTAGGATAGTGGTTACAAAGTTCTCGGAAGGATAACTGAGTAACAAGTCATGACATAATTTGCGGACCTGGAAAAGTTTCCAAAAGTAATGGGTTATGAATTAACTAGTATTTCGAGGGTTGGCACTTCGCGGTTCGCGCCATTTTGTTTTCGACGGCGTTATAAAAAATTTAAGAAAAGATGGTTCGCTTTTAAAAAAGTAAACCAAACAATGATTCTTTCTATTGACTTATCCATTCGATCTCCCCCCAAAAAACCCAGAACCACTATGCTCTCCTCGGAGATTGACCCCCAAATCTCCACCCCCAACCACCACCTGAGATTGGGGAATGTATACCTTTATCAATATCTTCAATAAAAAATTTTTTGGTTCAAAAAATTTTTTTTCGATCAACTTTTTTGTATTATGCAAATCTTCAATAAAAATTTTTTGTTCCAAAAAATTTTTTCCCAACTTTATAAAAGAGAGTTGCATTAGTTTATGCTTCTAACGTCTAGTGAAAGGTTTTTACCGTCGTAAGCAGTTTCAGCGTCATGATGCATATGCTGAAAGATAGGAATTAGACGCAATTTCAAGTCTAGTGGTGTTGAAAGCATCTGAACCATAGTCGAAATTTTAGTGCACATTGTTGTTCCAAAAGTTCTGCAAACAAAATTACACCCTTTATTACAAAATTAAAACTTAATAAACCTTAACTTGAACACATCTGATGCGTGTACGAAAATAATAAGTGCATTTTCTCGGGTCGGAAGCGTTACTTACTTTGATCTCTGAGCAAAACAAGAGGCAGCATAGATAGCTGCAGAAACTTCATAACGATCGTTCGAATCCAACGCAACGCGAATGCTATGGTGAACTGCTTTCCTTTCTGGAATCAAGCCTGAGAGACTTCCTAACGATCGTAGACTGAGCGCACGAGCTATGGGATCGTTTGAGTGTATGACACTAAAAATCTTTTTGATGAATTCCTCTACATTCAACACTTTGTCCAAGTGTCTTTCACTCTGTTGGCATACTCGAAGTACCCATAGACGAAGAAAATTAGATCCAGTTCGAAATACGTCAGCGAGTTTTAAGAAAGCAGAATTGATCAAAATAGGAAATGGATATCGCTCGAACAGTGCCGGAAACCTTACAATTGCTTCACATTGGTCCCCAACTTTTCCCGAACGCAGACCTGGAACA
>JABASK010000605.1:0-13165 GCA_019776465.1 Rambutanura hunanensis | reverse complement strand
CCCACATCCACAGCTTCACTCTCCTCAATACAGTGAATATCAGAAGACTGATTGAACGGATGGTCTCTATCCGTCAATTTGGCCTTAACCTTTTGTTTACTTCGCTCACACTGGTCATCCTTTCCGTAATGTGTTTCGTAAAACTCCTTACGCATGAGGTCATCCAGCGTAGCACACCGACAGCACAAGATTTCACGAAAAGGCCTCCGAAAGTCCCGGTTGAGTGTAGCATATATCACAGGATTGAGGGCTGAATTGGCATAGCCTAGCCAAAGAAATAAGGACGAAATCCATCCTGGGATCTCAGAATCTACAAAAACATTACTCTTACCAAACGGGCCCGTTCCAAGAAAATTGCGTAAGGATCAACCATAACTTTAGGATTAGGATTAGATCACAAAAGGCTTGGCGAAATGGTCATAGGATTACAACCAAAAATTTACAAATCTCAGACACATTTGAACCACCAGTAAAACAGAGCGTGCTTCGCAAGGCTACACAGAGGATCAAATTGAACGACGGTTGAAGCGTCGCCCAAAAAAAAACACAAAGCGGGTAACGTACGACAAACCTTTCCAAAAAATGAATCGCTTCACATAACAATAATAGAAAATATACAAACAAAAAACAACCAGAGTAGGTCCCTGTCAAAATTAGTAAATTCTGACAGTTATTTTCTTAATTTAAAAACCTGTCAAGTGTCTCGTGCAGGGGAAGTTGAACCACAAAGTCGAAAGACAACAAAGTTCGGTTTCTAGAAGATAGAAAATTGTAGAATTTACCTCGTAAGAATAACGGGCGGAGAAGTGCTAGGACGAAGAATGGGAGCCAACAGATGATGAATGCACTCATAATAATTCCAAGCGTAGTCGAGGCCTTGTGATCCTTTAAGCGCACCTTTGGACGAACAAATCTCTCTAGAATTAAAATGATATAATATTATATTCTTTGATACATATTTTCCACATTCATTAGTCAACGATAAATTTTGTATTCAAAAACCACCTCTCTCCAATTAGGCACTTGCCCAAAATAATAACTCAACCGGAAAGAGAGCAGGAACCGTCAAGCGTGACTAACCAGGCACAACTTTCACCCTTTTCATCAACTTCCCACCAAATATGTCCCACCTTCGAGGTGGCTTGGGCTCACTTCAAAAAACATGAAGCATTAACTAACTTTCATTTGATGGGTTCAAAAGGTTATTCAAAAGTTTGTGACTCCCAGCGGCATATCACTACAAATTTTAAATTTATAAAAAAAAGTTTCAAACAAATTGTTGACTTTTTCAGTCAGCAAATAAGAAGAAATAAGAAGCCGTATTTGCTTAAGGTTTATAAAAATCCATTCAAATGAATATTTTTCTTATTGATCCTTACATGATCTCGCCTGAAGCCATAGCTTAAAAAATCTTTAGATTTGAGCAGTATGAATTTCTTTTAAAGTGGTACTAACAAGAGTGAAAGTCAGGTTCAGAATTTTGAACCAAAAAAAAAATAATAATAAGCCTACCCTGCACGAGTTTGCCTGGATGAAATAGGAGAGGGAAGGAGTTTGGCAATCCGAGACGAGAAGTTGTATGGGGAAAGCTAAGTGAAAGCTAGAAAAAGTTTACTCTGGGGGCAGAAGACTTTGAGTCAAAGTAAAGATTTGGACCCAAGCGGCTAATCCCGTTTTGTTTGCCCCACTCGCTCCTTCTATGACCCACCATCGTGTATATTTCAACTTGAATGGACCATATTTTATAGAAAACTGTTTTAGAAAGGCAGCCTTAGTTAGAATTTACTAGAAATCTAATAAAACAAAATAACGATTTCAACAAAATACCGAGAAAGTTTTCGCTAAACTCTATTACACACCATTCATTAAATCCTAACTTTTTACTTGTCATAAATGTAACGAGGAAGGCATAAAAGTCATGTCATAATACCCGAGTAGGGTAGAACAGACTTGGAGAAGTTCAAGAGGTACCAATTCTAAATAAACTTTCTTTTCTTCCTAGTAAACCGCTAAACTTTGCTGTAATCCTTTGACAGTCAAAAGATCTAATGTCTTACCGCCCTCCTAACAACACATTACCCGAGACTAATTCAAGTTAATGTTGATTGTTGCTTACTTGTTTTTGTATGGTAGGAGTGGTTGCGGTGAAAGCAGAGTTGTTCCTGGAACCCTGGTGAGTTTTCCGCCTGGAACCAATTGTCTTCCATGATTAATTGGCTGGAGCTTAAGTTGGTTAGGATGAATGTCGACCGTGGTCGTGAGCGTGTTCTGATCAATTGAGTTTTCTCGACTACTACTATTTGTCCATGCCATTTCTCTTTTTTTCACTGTCACTACCCTTAAGATTTTGATATAGACCACAACCATGACACAGAGAGGTAGGTAGAACGATACCATGGTAGCATACAATTGGTACCTGAAATAGATACAGATTACGTCGCCGTTAGTTACGTAGAGGTTAGTTATTAACTCTTCTTTGTAAGTTATTAACTCCACGGAATACAATAACAACCCAACCATTCCAAACTTCCACCTACGTTTTACATTGTGGTATTTAATTGACATGGTAAGGATGAAGAGGCGTAAAGAAAGGCTTCCTTTGATCTCAAGGGAAAGCTCAGAGCAAGAAAGTCTTTCTGAGCAAGACTTCTCAGAAGCAGAATTCAATTATTTGAGGTAAAAGATAAAAAGGAAGCTGAATTCCCCTACCAATTAAGGAGAATTAAGTCTTAAACTTTTTAGAAAAAAGAAGTCATAGAGAAACTAGTACTAGGAAGTTAACGTTATCAAATCCTTTCGGTGTGCTGATGAATACGATGAGGACCTTAACATACTTCCTAATTAGTGTCAAGAGAAGACTTATGAATGATTAATGAACTGTCTTCATTTTGTCTATAAGATTCAATTGACTTACCAGTAGTTTTGTGAGAGTGTGCATGTCGGGTCACCGGTCGAGCTCAAATATTCATTTCCCAGAAGAAGTACAGGAGGTAAGGATACACAGGCAGAGGATAGCCACACGAAGAATATCACAGTGAGCATCCTTTTATTGGACGAAATGGAAGAATATTCGAGGGGACGCGTAATAGCTCGGTAGCGATCTGGACAGAAAAACAAAGGAAATGAAAATTTAAAATCACTTACCCATTCGATATCAGCAGTGATCTTTCACTTTCCACCAAAAAATTCATTGATTTCTTAACAATTAATTGCTAACGTAACACACAATCTCTAAAAAATTCAGCCGAGCTATAAAAAAAAACTCTTAAAAGCATATCACTGATTTTGACACGGTTCCTTAACTGGCGATATAAAAGCCAAAATCCAAGATGTCCAAAATAGCAGGTTAGAAGTAAAACAGGAAAAGCGAATGTATCGATTCTCGAAGTTGCAAAATCCAATAGTCGATGAGACGAAAGGATTAATTAGTTTTTGCAAGTGAAAGGTTGGAAATCTATCCCGGTCAAATTGTTATTACGACATTGTTTTTACGGAAAACGTTGAAAATGTCAACTTTTGAAATGTCAATGTCACTCAAATGTGATTTTCACAACTTACCAACAGAAATGGCACAGAGATTCAAAATTGAGGAACTGCAGAGGAGGACATCACCTGTAAAAAAGTTTTAGCAGAATTAACTTTCGGCTTTCGGCTGTCGGCTGGTCGTGTAGTCGGCTAATGACTAAAACTTTCATTCACCTGAAACCCAGAGATCACAGAGAGTCGTTGAAAGTGGCCAGACTCCTTGGTAACTTTCGTAGACAATAGCCAGCCTGAACCAATAGAAAAAACTATAAACTATACATAAATATAAATTATATCAATAGAATTTAAAAATTTTACAAAACCTATTCACGCTAACATTAACCCCAGAAAATTCCTTGCTATTCAAAATTTCAAAACTTACGGCATCACGAACAGGGCCACAAACAAATCTGACAGAGCAAGTGACACTAATAAATAATTCTGAGGTTTTCGTAGCTTCCGGACCAGTATAACAGACAGACAGACAAGAAGGTTACCCACAATAGTGGCCAAGACGAGTGACAAAAGGCCAAGGACAAGGAGGGTTTCGGATAAAACTGACATTGTAAATTCCGAAACTGAGACATGTTACCCCATCCCTCCTCTCAACAACTACTGAACTCCATCCAGAACACTACGCTCACACCTAACCAAACCCGCAGCGTTTACCACCCTACCGTTTCCACCACTGGGCTAGAATTACCTACTTTAAGACTCCACAAAGAAGTCTGCTCCTCGGCCAGTTTTGGAAGAAAAGAAAAAAAGAAAGCCCAGAAAGCAAACATTTATTATTGAGCACAAGTTCCTTATTTCCTTTCTTGAATCAACACCCAATGAGACACTTTACTTCAATTCAAGAATTAGAAATAATATTGTCTCAATTAAGAATAAAAAGAACTCTCGCAGTCCAAATCCATTACTGGTAGATAGAAGAACAAACAATTTTCCAGCAAGTAACAACGGTTTTCGAAACTTATTGTTAACACCATCGTCAATCACCTCTTCTTAAGTCCTCATCCAAACGCTAGATCTGCTGGTTTGAATGAGGATACTGAAGTAAGAAGCGGGGGAATCCAGTTAGACAAGACAGCAACATTTTCCTTTCAACTGCAATCAACTGTGTCAGAATTTAAACTGATAAAAGTGAAGTTTGCTTATCGGAAGTCAGCGACATGTCAGCAGAACAGTTCAAGTTCCAAGCTTGGCCTGTGGACTCTTCGTTGTCCTTGTCATTTTGTCACCTAGGTATTCAACTGAATAAGCCCAAGCGCCAAATGGAAATCACGACGAGAGCTACCATCTGCCGAGGAGATCTGCGATGCGTATTACATTTTCATTGCGTAGTAAATTGCGTTCATCATATCCTCTTGCAAAATCCACCAGAACTCAATGTCGCTCGTATCCAAAAACGTAAGTATCACGATTTATAAGCGCGTTTTACTTTCTTCCACTTTTGATTTCATGTTTATGATAAATTTGTCATGTCATGTCATGTAATCTCCGAAAGGGCGAAACCCTAATGTGAGAGCAACTGCGTTTACAATTTGCTCACCTTGCAGAAAAAGTACACGGCACTCCACTGGGGCGGGGCATACCATTTATTTGTGTAGCGTTCAACTCTTGCCAAAATTCGACTAACAACCGAACGGCGATCCAGCCCACAGACGATGATAGAGGAGACTTTACGATTCGATAAAGTAATTGACATGAGAAATACGTTATGTGAGCGCGAAAAAATTGAACTAGACATGTGCGGATGATGACGTACCAAAGCGACTTTCTTCTAATCCAAATTAATTATGGTTGGAATCGAGATCCGTGAAGATTTTGAACAGAGACTGATTGATTTGCCGTTGCCCCAAGCTGAACTCTTCATGACAAGCAGTCATGCTTAACGCAATATTTGAGATTCGTATTTCTCGTCTCCATCTCTAAAAGACAAAAGGAAAAAAAGAATGGGGATTCCAAATGACAAAAGTTGAAACTGTGCCAAGCGTAAATACTCGCCAAACTAAACTTTGAAAGTAAGAGAGAGATTCTTAAAGATAAAGATTTGCAGTAACACCTCGGAAATTCAGAATCCAATGTTGGTCAATCGAAGCTACGTAATAAGCTTCGAACAACATTGTTTTGGGGAGAAATTACGATTTCTCGTAATTTTTCTTTATAATTTTTCTCTTAGTAATTTCTCAAAAAGTTAGGAAGGTGAAATATTAAATAGCTGCGGCTTGTTTAGACAATAACCGCCCTTGCAATTTGTAGGAGTCGAAAATAGCAACTGACAGGTCGAAACTACCAAGTATCGTTTATATTCTACTATCAAATCAATTAAATTGAGTTTACAAATATGACTTGGATGGAATCCGGGTTATTTTTCTCATTTACCAATCACGGTCCGAGTAGTAACATAACGCGTTGTCGTAGTGGAAAATTGGCCAGCTACACCTTTATATGTATCTTGCCACGCATAATAAATTAATTAACGTTTTTACTATTAACATTAACGTTAACATTAATGTCGATGCAGAGTGTTGGTGATGGGGGGGGGACTTACTTTATCGCAATTGAATGAGTGCAGCAGCGGGTAGACGCTATTGTTCAACTTTTATTTTTCTGGGAGTTTCTCCCGCGTTTCGTATCCGATTTTCAATGCTTTTGCCGGGTGAATTCCCCTATCAGCTGAATTTGAAATAAAAAGCGTGCGTAATTTTTATTCACTTTTTCAACTTTTGATGTTTGAGTTGACAAAACAAACAAACCGAATCGTTTTGGTCGTGGTATTCGTAAACAAAGTGGAAATTAGTACTTTAGACACATAGACATAAGATAGTAATTAAGTTAATTATTTGCGTGATGCCCAATAGTTAATTCATTCGACCTGCTAGCAGGTGGCACGGCTATTACGACGGTTGGTTACGATTACGAACAATCAAACTCACTAAGCTCGTAAGTCGCTCAATTAATTGTTCCAGTATCCAGTCCATTTATTTCATCCGAAGTTTTCAATATTTTTTTCTGATTTGGGTTCGTTTTAGCTTTATTTCAATATTTTTAATGTTTTGTACAGTACCAGCGGGATCTCATGTATGTGGAGATATGGGATATGGGAGACATGCATTTGTTAGATATTCATTCTGGTATAAGTCAGATAAGGGGCTTGTGTGTTCACATGCATACCTTTCCTAGAACCGTGTAGGTTCGACGAGTCTAGACGAACGCCTTCGATTGTTTTCAAATGCTTGAGCACCCTTACCGTTTTGTACGAGTTACGTATGATGTACGAATACTGGGCTAAAGCTAAGATCTCATTAAACCCTATTCTATCTGTTGCTCCTTAGGAATTGGAGATGCTCAGATATCTTGGTAGAAATCGCAAGACATGGCATCATGAATTTATACCTTACTTAAAAACTGTGAAAGTTGTAACCACTCGGCCACTGTCATCGGTGTCAAATTTTAACTTTATTCAGTTTTTGCCGACGAAAAGAGTTTTTTGCCGTCCTTTCCTTGACGCGACCTTGTCAAAACATATTATTGCTGTATGTGTACAGCATAGCACATCGGCACTTGATGGAACTCATACTCCCGAAATTTCGGCTGATTTAGATTTTGACAGTGACCTTGAGGTTACATCGTTGGAAGTAGGAAATGACGATGAATCGCATCATCTACTCACAATCCTTTACCCTGACAATCAAGACCCAGTATTATCTAAAATCTTGGAAGCAACTACTATTAATCATGTATTTACTGCTTTGGAATCTGGTTCTAACACAAGATGCCTGGACACCAGAACAATGTTCTCAAGCTTTGGCTACACTTTGGGATTTACACAAACTAATGTTTCATGCCGGCTCCATTTTCAATCCGAGTTTGAATTTGAGTAACCGGAAGGAGGTTGTCGAAAAATTGACACAAAACTCTACTTTCCAAAAAATTCTCAGTTGTGTCATCAATAATGCGGAGAAGCTACAGGATGAACCTATTGCCGCATGTCTCCTTAGTCTCTGGAAGTTTGAATTTAAAATTGTGTCGGAACCCTGTCAAGTTCTCCTCTCAGAATTGGGAAAACGTAAAGCTACTCTACCTCTTCCAGCAATTTCGCGCATATGCGTCGTTCTGCGAAATGAAGGGATTTACGGCGCTTTATTCACTATTGAACTCTTCCCGAGGTTGGCTCACCTTATAACAATCATGGACGACGGCCACGACCTTAGACAAATATCTATCGCTTTGCGAAATACGTCCAGGTGTCTCACCGCATCTCTAATACAATCTTACTACGACCGTGTTCACGCGCTCCTATGCAACGGCTCTCATCAAGATATTGATCCCTCCATTTACTGCAAAATTCTTCTGTGCATCAACGATACCAAATGGAGCTTGCGGCACAGCGATTCTCCGGAACACACCAGTCCTCATGACCTGGCCAGACTTGTTGGTCAACTTCTGGCACCCAAGGTCAAAGATTTGCCTTTCGTTGACCTTCTATCACTTAAACGTGTACTCGAATACTCTGCCCTAGAACCACCAGAATTATTTGATTCAGTGAATGCGCGCATTGGACGAGAAATTTGAGTTACAAATGGAAACTCCTCCACTAGAAGTATTCTCGTGTATTACTCCTAATACGAGAAGGACTTTAGCACAACGAAAGCGATTCGCTTCGTTTGTCCAGGACTATTTAGAGCACCACCCTCATTTCTGGCGAACCTATAATGATCTATTACGTGTCACACGTGTATTAAAATTGAATGTACCTAACGATTCAGAGAGAGTTTACATAAGATTTTTGGGATAAGACTACACAACTACTTAGTTTGCTATCAGATGACCCTGCAAAAGTGATCAAAGTAACCAGTGACTACTTCTCTTCTGCAAGTTTTGTTGGGTATAGAAATCTTCATTTCGAATCTAAGGCTAAACAGCTCCTGCACTTTTATATTGACAACTACAGGCATCAACAGTTACCAACGTTCACAACGCCGACTGAATTCGCTAAAGCGTATGCATTCCTATTGGCATACAGGTTAGTTTTTAATTTGGAATACTTTTGTAAGTTGCTATTTGCTATTCCGTGATATCTTTTAAAAAATTCAGTTTTGTATGACAGTTGGCAGGCAGAACCTATTTATCAGGAGATATCCAATGGATTATGGCGACTGTTCCAAGAAAATTTTATGAAATTAATACGACCGATTGAAATTATTACGATGGCAAGAGGAATCACCACTAGTCTGAATAATCAGTCAAGAAACTGTCGTTCGCGAAGTACCTCAAGGTTAAACAGAGAAAATATTTTCAGAATCATTCGATCAAATCTACAACAAAGTTGGCAAATTTTTACTTTGATTTATTTTTATTCAATCAGATACTTTGATCAAATTCAAAATTTTTCGGCCAGTTTGGACGACGCTGTTGACCGTCTAGTTTTTCGTGAACAATGGGAAGATATTTCGGTACCTGAGCTTGTTCAGCTGGCAAAAGCACAGTTGTCAATGAAGAGAGCCTCTGCAGAATCACTTTCTTTCAAGACAACACTGGATTTAATTTGCGAAAGAGCAACTATTTCCTACTTTGATTCCAAAGAAGGGAAAGATCTTGCACAGACACTTGCTACTAGCAATTACAACCATCCTACAATTTCTACTTTTCTCCTCAATTTTATTAACAAACATGGGACGAGCATAAGTGCAGAATTTGCTCAACGATTTCTCTCCTACGGATACAATGTTGGAATGGAACCACAAAATGCAGAGCAGCATCTGGCATTCCAGACGTTGAGTGGCATTATATCCAAGTAAATGTTCAAACAATCAATTACCGAAAACAGTAGAATAATTTTATAATTTGCTTCAATTTTGCAGACATTGGGATACTCTTTCAACCTTTAGTTTGATTCAATCGTCCATGATGCTCTCGCTTGTTCAATATCTCCAACCGACTCTAGTCCAAGACCTTTTTTCGATACATTTTCTTAATCGATTGGATGAAGACTGTAGATCTACTACGTCTCAGCATGTAAGCTAATTTTTTAGAGTTCAGTCACTCTACTATCTAGCTAGCGAATTTAGGTTAAAAGTCTATCAATTTTTGTCTAGTAAAACGTTATTATTTTCATTTTATTTAGAGCTCTTTTCCGATGAAACTGCGCAAAGTCCTACATGGAGTTAAATCGAACTGTCTGCTTAGACCTGCCCAATGCAAATGTACCCTGGTTTCACCAAAAGTTTTGCGAAACTGTGCATGTTGCAGGTGATCGTAAGTGAAAAGTAAAAAATTTTCATGATTCCTCATTTGCTTATTTTTTTGTAAAAACAGCTTCATTTCCGAGAGAATCCACTCGAACAAGAAGTTATGACTGCCTTGAGAGAAGTGCTGAATGATGAGACTGCAATTCAAACTAACGTCGTCAGTCCTTATTTCTACAACATGGGTATGCTTCTTTTCCTATGCAATTAAGTTTCGTATTACGCCTTATATAAACAGAATGTCAGTATCAGTAACTCGAGTCTTGATCGGGTGTAGATTTCGTTATTGAATTTGATGAAAATGGAAAACCTTTGAAAATGGACACGAGTAGTAGAAAGCTTCTCTCACTGAGGAATTTTCGAAAAGGAACCATCGACGAGCCGAAGGTGGCTCAAACTGTAGGAATTCTCATTTTACCAGACAACGCATTTACTACTAACGTTCGCTCACTCCGTGGTTACTACCGATTACGGAAAAGACATCTGGAAATTCTTGGATATCGTGTCATCCAAATAGATCCAAAGTACTGGAACTCTATGCATATGACAGATTTAGGAAGAGCCGACTTTCTAGAAAATGCAATATTTCCGAAACCGACCTCGAATACTACTCTAACTTTGCCGTTGAACGCTGAACTTAACTTTGATCTCATCTAATTTGTGTAGAAAACTTTTCAACGTAGTCACACACAGGTAAGCCATTCACAACTTTTACTTTCTGAAGCTCCAAACGTAACGTTCACAATTTAAATTGTAAACGCTAACGTTCAACTGCAACCATCAACTTCTAAATAAATAGAAGTTGAAGGTTGTGTCCCTTTGAGTTTGAATCCATCGTCTTCGACAGACTGGGGTTATATGTAAAGTGTTTGGAGTTTGGAGAACATGAATAGTTTTAGTTTTATATTTTTTAATATTATGAAAAATTATAGCTTTTACTTGCTCAAAAAGGAACTTAGGAGACATAACGTTTGAGTAATGCTGCGTAGAGGGGTCAGGCATGCCTGTTTCTGTGATAGCAAGTACCTTCCCTTGACAGAAACTAGCTTATTGTTGAGGAGGTGATCTTAATCGTAGGGTCAGCGACCAGTAAATTAACTGTTTGATCAATAGGATCTAATCTAAAGGTGCAGCAAAGGCTATCAATTGATCACACTTAATAAATAAACTTATCACACTTGAAAGAGATGCTTTTTGTGTCTTAGCATTAGTGTACGAAAGTATAAGTAGTATTGGAGTCTACGTGACCATTTGACCTTGATGACCCTTAGGGATAAACTAAGATTGGAACGACAAGCTTTTTAATAATATGAATTCTAAATTGATTAATAAGTATACCCTTCACCAGCACCACTGCGGTTGATATTGTAGTCTCCTACAAATTCAGGATACAAGGACACAAATCCACTCCGAACTAAGGTAGTGGTTGACTTTTTGTTCACTGCATGAGATCAGGTGAATATCCAAGGGTGGGAGCAAAAAGCGAAATATTAAGCTCCTTTGCTGCAAAATCTTCCTAAAATAGCCATTTTTGTCTCTCGAATTTCTTTCCTAGAAAAGGGTAGCGTTGTTATACATAATTTTTTCGGATAATAGTTGGTTGCGTCGTGCCACCAGAAGTTATCCAAGGATGGTTCAGTCCTTCTTCGGGTGTCAGTCGTTCATTGGCATCCCATCTGCGTGACAGGAAGGAAGATAGAAAAGTTTTAGGAATTCAATTACCGGCATTTCTCGCTTATTCACTTCCGTGTGTAAAGAGTTTTCGTAGATTTTAAGATCTAATTAGTAGTAGCTCTTACGTGAGGCATCTTCTCAAGAAAGAGACAAAGTCAAGGTCAGATTTGATTGTAGAAGCCAAATCTCTTGTCCCTGGTCGTCGTAATCGACCTTTCGAGTTACGTATGGACCGAGGTTGGTTCCGTGAGTCGAAAAATAGTCGGCGTCTCGTAGCAATTGTCACTAGGCCTTCTGAAGGTAGACCTAAGACTTCCATGATACAAGCCAACTGTTCCATCTGTCGAAAAATAAGAAATTGTCAAAGGTGAAGGTGAAAGTAAATTAGGTTAAATTAGGTGAGCAAATGCAAGGTGGTGTTGAGATTGAATTTGTACTACGGTCGAATACTATTTAATGAGATGTATTCTGATTTAATTGCATTAGTTTTTACCTCGCTTTCTCCAGGGAAGAGTGGATAGCCTGTTGCTAGTTCGGCAAGGACACAACCTAGAGACCAAATGTCAATTGCTGGCGTGTATGGAATGCCGAGAATGACTTCAGGAGCTCGGTAAAATCGACTCTGAATGTACGAGAAGACACGCTCATGTCCAAAACAGGAGGAGCCGAAGTCAATGACCTTGATGCCACTTGAGCCTCTTTTTCGAATGGAGAATGTTTTCCTAGAAAAATTAATAAAATGACGAACTAGGTTTCTTGTTTTTTGGTTGAAGATGAAAAGATTGGTTTGTTTACCGGTTTGAGGTCACAGTGGATGATGTTTTCTCTGGAAAAAAAAATTTGTGTTATGTAATACAACATAATACTAATAAAAACTTCCGGGATTCATGTGCTAAGTGCTAGCGACATATGATGAATTATTATGAAGAAATCAAGTAAAATGATTGCCAATTTGTGTACAGTGTGATTGTTTCGATTATCTGTCACTTACCTGTTGAGAAGTGAAAGACACTTGAGGAGTGAAGTAGCAAACTTGCGAATAAGTCCAGTAGAAAATCCCTGGTAGTGGTTCCTTCTTATGAGTTCATATAGGTTGAGTGACATGAGTTCGAAGACAATACAAAGATGGCTGAAATGTTTGAGATATTATTTAAATACATATATTTTTATCTAAAAAATTTCTGATTTTTCATAGCTAAATTTTCTAAAATTATACTCACTTTCGAAAGTAAAAAGAAGAATACATTCGAATCACAGTCGATTCTCCGTCACGTTTTCGTAAATGTTCCAAGATCTTAACCTCAACCAATGCCTGGGCATGAAATCGCTTTTTATTCCTAAAATGATAAAATTTCATTAAAATTTTCAATTTCAGTTTCTAGAAAATTCTCATTTCAAGTATAAACCAGAATTTTAAAGAGTTTCTTCCAAGAAATTCTTGTGCATAGCCTGTTTCAGAAAACTCATTTCTACGAAGAGTCTGATGATGATGATATTGTATCAAGGTTCAAAAGGATGCAGATGGAAAATGGAATTGCCCTATCTTTGAATCTTTCCTTACGGCCTCATTCGATTTCAATTTACGGTTAACCTTTCTCAAGAAAATGACTTAACCCCGGAAAACTGCCTGACTCTGTGTGTCAACTCTGCAACTTTTTCATGTGGTATTTGATCCTTCAATTCATCTTCTTCTATCCTCATCTTATCCTAACAAA
>JABASK010000604.1:0-13169 GCA_019776465.1 Rambutanura hunanensis | reverse complement strand
GATGCTACAACTCTGACCTTCTGGCATGCGGTCAATTCATGCAATGCCCAACTCTTCCCGATGGTTCAAACCCAAATTGCTCCAAAGCCCCTAAAGTAGTTATTAATTCTTGGGGATCAGCAGGTGGCAATACTTTCTACGACGATATCGTCAAAACTTGGTATCTAAGTGGCATTATCGGAGTCTTCGCCAACGGAAATCGACGTGATTTTGAACCCGTATGCGGTGGCGCTGGATCTCCTGCCGATAGTCCGTATGTCATTGCAGTGGGAAACACGAATGAAGAAGATGGTCTTACACCATCCAGCCAGCAAGGTCCAACAAAAGCGGGCACTATCAAACCTGATGTCTCTGCACCAGGAAATAGAATCAAATCTGCTTATATAAACTCAGACCGCAGTTACGCCTTACTGACTGGTAAACCATAACATTCTTCTAAAATTTAGTTGTAAGACAGAAAGCTTTGAATAATATTTTTAACCTATAGGTACGAGCATGGCTTGTCCGCACGTTGCTGGTATTGTTGCCCTTTTGGTTAAGAAGAAACCTAACTTGACCACTGAGCAAGCTCGGCAATCATTAATTGCTGGTTGTGAAAAAACCGGGCTTAGAAATCCACAAAACAATTGCGGTGGCGTTCGTGAAACTAGGTTTCCAAATAATGCCTTTGGACATGGTCGTGTATCTGCTTTGAAATCTTACAATTGGCTTTAAGTCTTCACTAGATTTATATCAATTAAAAATTTGTCTTCTAAATATTTAACTAAATGCTTCATTTCAAGTTAAAAATTTAGTTCATTTACTGAAACAGTATTTAGTTGAGTATTTACGTCCAGAGTTTTCTTTGACCAGAAATTCTTTCAAATAAATTGCATTAAAAAAACTAAACTGTTAAATTCAACTGGGTAGAAGTAATTGTATCACTTCGTATTGATTAATTGATTAAAAACTCATCGATTAAAAACCCTTGATTTGGACGATGCCAAAGACACCTTAGCTCTAAAAGTAGTAAGCAACAACACTTCAAAATTATTCTTTAGTCTTTTTACTAATACAGAAACACCTCTCTTCTTACTGTAAAATCAAAGGTTAATATTAAGATTTTGTCAGTCATTGAAATGAACAAGTTCATTTTACAATTTTATTTTTTCTATTCATTTCTAACTAATAAAATCAAAAACAACCGGCTTCAGTTACGATGTTACACGCATTAACCTCCAAGTTCACACGATTTTCACGATAGTCCTTGGTTATGGGCTCGCCAGGATGAATTATGCGGTAAGGGTGGGACAAGTCGGATGTTTTTATCTAAATAAAAGTTATCCTATAAAATATAATAGTTCGGAAGTCGAATTTTGTGTTTAAGAAAAAAAGCAAAGGTGACAAACAAATTAAAACATAAAATTTTTCTAGGAAATTTTGAGTCCTTACGACACCAGCACCCTTCTCTTCATCAACGAATTTTCCCATCAATCCATGTTTCCCACCATACTTTTTCAGGCAATTCTGTTAAAAACAAGGGTAAATTTTCACATCAAATTGAATTCTAAACAAATTAAACTGTAATTAACTTACTGAATAACACCCAACTACCACCAAAGACAAAACCAAAAGGCTTCCAGCTACTACCTTCATTTTGAACTGTGTAGGTTTAGATCGCCTAAATACGCTTGCGCACCTGAAACTGTACAACTTTAAACTCAACACAAAGACAATGAGGTGGAATCCAGGAGTAGGTATAGTAGCATTTGGAAATTAAAATATTTCCGTGAAATTAACAAAAGGCAATTTCGCACCAAATTTTACTATTCATTCATCACTAGTCCTGCGGCATGTCTTCTATAGTAAAGTTATTTGAAATTTTTGAGCAATTTAAAACGTAACAAAGCGCTACCGATGTGACTAACCAAAAGTCATAAAGTGCAAACTTGTACCTTCAACATAAGTATTATCGGTAAAATTTAGCACTACGTTTCATCTGAGCTAAGCTATAAAATTCTAATCGGGGTGCGCAAAAATAAAATTGAAATATGTTTAAGAAGAAGTTTAAAATAAAAATTTACTACAAGAGCTCTTGTTATACCTCTTGGTATATTTTCAGCACTTAGAAATTCAATACTACGGTTGACTATTTCAGAAATACAATCTTTAATTCAATACAATTTTATAGCCTCTTTTATTTTTGAGGCAGAAATATATTAAATTTTGTTTGTTTACAATATTTAAAAAAATTCGCATTAATTGTACTAGAGTTAGCCACAATGGGCCCGTTTTACGATGTTGCACACATCAACGTCTAAGTTGGCACGATCTTCCCTTAAATCCAAAGTAATAGCATCTCCAGGATGAATTATACGATATGGCATCGACAGGTCGGAGGTTTTTACCTATCGTAGCAATAATATATTACATCTCATCTTGGCGGAACCATTTAATATCGATTAAAAAATATATTATTTACAATGCCCCGCTTTCCTTCATCAACATATTTTCCAACCAATGCTGCTTTCCCGCCGTATTTTTTCAGACATTCCTACAATTTATTTACAAAAATTCTTCACGTCGAAATTGCAAGAATAATTTTTTAATTTGTAAAAACTTACGTCGTCAGAAGCTACTAGCGTCACTAGTGTTAAAAGCAAAAGACTTACGACTACCTTCATTTTGGACGGTGTCAATTCGAATTATTTTACTCACTACAAGAACGCGTGCTTACTTAAATTTGTCGTGTCAACATATAGGAATTAACTGGGCGCGAAAAGCTTCGACGATTTTAACACAATTGGACGTAAATTTTTCTTTACGGCAAATTATAACAAAGGCAATATCACCGCAACATGAAAACATCGCGACGGCGCGTCTCTTTTCTCGTCATTTTAAGTTATTCACACATTACGTCACCAAGCGTTAATGCCGCCAAAAATATCAGGTTATAAATTTTAGCATTCCTATTCACAAATCGTTTTATCATGTTACTCTACTTAATTCTCTGTGAATACCTCCGTCTAGTAGTATGCATTACTTATTTGTCACACTTGTGGTACGAGGATTAAGCACTTGCATCCTTAAAATTCAACTATCATTTTCAAGACACAAAATCAAAATGTAACCTTTTAAGTAAACTGTCTGTCAATTATTTTGAGTTGAACGAAATAACTTTTTGCCAGCTATTTTATTTTTCAGTCTTTCAAAATATAATGATAGAATAATAACTAATGTTAGATGGTAGATAACCTGTATATTTATAATTTTGCTTTTTTATTTATATTAGTCATAAAATTAGCCACAATTAGCGTCAATTACGGTGTTGCATGAATCCACATTCAAGTTGACACGATTTTCACGATAGTCCTTCGTTATGGCATCTCCTGGATGAATTATCCGGTATAGACTCGACAAATGTGATGTTTTTATCTAAATAAAAACATTCTAATTTTTGTTAAGTCGACTTCTGTACTAAATTGGCAAGACTTATTAATAAACAATATAATTTATTCTTTAGAAAAATGTTGGAAATTTTAGTCACCACGCCAGAAGACTTCCCTTCAGCCACAAATTTTCCTACCAATCCAAGTTTCCCACCGTACTTCTCTAAGCAATCCTGACAATAAACAAGGTAAGTTTTTACGTCGAGTTAAAACAGTAACTATAAATTAATTTGGTATTATTATTTTGGTAAGGAACTTACAGAGTAACACCCACCTACCGCCACCAACGCCAATACAAAAAGACTTACGCCTACCTTCATTGTGAAAGTATTGTTTTAGATTGAGATTGGGAGGATACGGTTGCGCAGGGCCTACTTCAGTATACCGATCTGAATCTTGTCAGAAATTAATTGTAAGCTGAACACAAGGACGATTCAGTAGACTAGAAGTAATTAGAGGTTTAAATATCTTCGACAAAACAAAAGGCAATTTCGTAGAAAATTGTACTATTCTTTTCAAAATTCAGGCGATGTTTATTTTTTATTATTAAGCTACTTCAAATTTTTGAGCAATTATAAGCACTCACTTGGTATGAGTTAGAAGCCAAAAGTCGTAAAGTGCAAATTTGACCTTCGATCTTAGTTATTATTTCGTATCGGTAAAGTTTTACAGCAGTACGCTCCGTTATAACTACGTTATAAATTTAGAAGCGATACTTTTAAAACAGAAGCAAATGGCACAGCAATTGGAGGTAGAAATTACTATAAAAACATCATTTCTCTTCTAGAAATTCAAACCCACGGTTAGTTTTGTGGACCAAAATTTTTATTGAAGATTTGGATGATACAAAAAAGTTGATCAAAAAAAATTCTTTTTTGGAAAAATTTTCTGGCACCGGCAAGTTGTGACAGAATGAAAAATAAAGTCAAAGTTCAAATTACAAAAAGTAAAAGTAGGTCAACGCAACCTACCATTGTTATGTACAAAAATGGAAAAGGAAAGTGACAGGCTGATAGCTCATACAGGTAATTATTTTGAAAAAGTATTAGTTTGGTGAACGAGTAGCTAGAACAATTAAAAATTAAATAACTATACGCTTTTTTGAAATTATCTCGATTTACTTTAATATACCCTGTCCCTGTGTTCTACTTTGAAATAATTGCTTCTTTCCTACTTAAACTCCTCCTCTCCACTTAACACTAAAGTGTTTACGACAAAAGAGAACGTGTAATTTCCAAGGACAATTTATTTTAACAATTGTCCTTACATGTCAACCTAACCCTCCACGACTCTCGTTCAGCTTTATCATATTTTTCACTTGAGAATTAACTGTGGAGAGTGACCGATATCGATACGACACGTCTGATTCTGGTTCATTGTCATCTACGTGCGAACCATTGACGTAATCTCATAGTCCATAATCAACACTTGTAATAATCATACAAATTTCCTTCATTTTCGATTAAACTTTTCACGTGTAAAGAAGCAAATAAGTGAAAACTTAATTTGTAAACCCAAAATTACAGTTGTGAAAAAAAACTTAAGAAAGTCAATAATTCTTGGCAAGATGGCCGAAACTTTCCAAAATTGAAGGACCAATTAATGACGACACTAAAATTCAACCAGAAGAAGTTGTCACTCAAGAAATTGTGAATCTTATTGTGACAAAAGTTCATCATGACTGGGAAGTGGTTGGATACAAAGCTAAAATGGGGACACAACTGGGTGACAATTTCATGTCGATCATTTACGCAGCTAGTATTGACGTGAGGTCAAAGGGCGACAAGGACAAGAAAGAAACACTGGACGTAATGGTAAAGACCATGCCAAGGAATACAGGTCGAGTTCAGATGATCAACGATTCTGGAGCATTTAGCAAGGTAAATTAAAATGTACGAGGAAGTACTTCCCGCCATGATAAATTTTCAGATCGAAAAAGGATTTCGTGACGAAGATATTTTTCGACCATGGCCAAAACTTTACGCGTCCCGTGGTACCGATGCTGGATTTGGTGATTACCTGGCTCTTCAAGATCTCAGAACGCTACAGTTAGTCAATTATAAAAAAAATTATTTAAGAAAATATAGAAAGGAATAAACACATTTCTTTTCTATAGATACGGCATGGCTTGTCGTCATAAAGGTCTTGGTCTAGAAGAATCAAAACTTGTCTTACGTTCCTTGGGAAAATTTCATGCTATTTCCTATGTCCAATTTCGAGGTGACTTCGACAGTCTAATGACTGCATATCCATATCTTGAAGAAAAATTATTCCAAGCTCCAGCAAAAGCCGATGAAATAACCAAGCAATGGGTCAAAGAAACCTACATGCGTGAAGCAAAAATGATCCGGGAAAAAGATTCGGTCAACACAGTTTACGCTGATGCCATCGAAAACCTTTACTCTGATACTTTTTGGGAAGATATGCATAAACTCACGAGTAAATGGACTCAATTTGCAACGATTACACATTCGGATTGTTGGACAAATAATTTTCTTTTCAAATTTGACAAAATGAAAAAACCCATTGACCTAAAATTTATTGACTTTCAAATGTGTCGTATTGGAAGTCGTTGTCTAGATTTGGGCTATTTCATGCACACTTCACCCCAGGCGGCCATTTTGAATGAACAGGAAGAAGAATTATTATCAGAGTATTTTGAAGCTTTCAAAGGATTTGCCACAAAGCTTGGTTACTTTGACCCTAAACTGACCTTGGAACAACTTTTCGATGAGTACAATCGGTATCGTCTTTATGGAGTAGCAATGGGGTTGATGTTAGCACCCTTAATTACAGCTCAGTCTGGAGCTATTCCAGATTTAGAAACATTGCCTGAAGACGAAGAAGAATTTAAGACGAAGAAGAATTGATGTCCGAAGAAAGTCAGAACATTTGGTTTGGAAATTTAGATAAAGAAAAAGCAACGTATGACAAAATTATGAATTTGGCTATACATCATATGCCAAAATTGATGAAATAAACTATAGCGTTTATTTAAAATTCACTCAAGTAGAGGTACTTTATTGACTAATAATAACAATGGAGTTGTTGATTTGAATAATAATTACGCAATAATTGACAATTATTTTAAGTGATGCGTAAATTGAGTTAATCAAAAGGTGAGTAACAAATTTAACAACTTGATCTGAGATTATTTGACAAAATAGTAAATAAAAATTTTTTGTTTGAATTGAAAATAGTGGTCCAACCTGAAAGTACAGTGGTTTCGCTGTTCTCCAGTATCGCAAATGTTCAATTCTTGACCCAGTTTCTATTCTCTTTCTTAAATTTAAATCAATAAAAGTTGATGAGAAAAAATGCATTGTAATTGACCCTTTGATACAGATCGAAGTGGTAATGAAGGTAGTGAAATCTGCTAAAGCTAGAAATATAGTAATGCCTCCTGATAGCTCGACTTTGACTAGAATAAAAGTCGAAAAGATCATAATTCCTATACAGATGTAGTATTCGAATACTATAAATACGCTAAAAATGCTATTAATATGGATAATAGCTATTCGAAACGCCGAATAGTAATGACGCAGAACTTGCTCCGTGCCATATTTGGTATAGTCACTGCAAGAAAGTAAGACCATATAAATTAGGAATACCTTTGCAAAGTGAATATCGACTGAAAAGTTCTTGTATGCGGTTTTCAATCCAAATGAACATCGGCTACAAAAGGTTTGTGTTTATCTAAAGAAAGGTTTTTTTAACCGTTATACATAATAAACGGTTACAATTTACAAATTGTATAGCAGCAAATTTAGCAAATGTAAACAGTCAAAACAGAAGAAGTGTATTGAAAGCAATATGTTTTTTTCCGTTTAGTAACCTCAAGTTAACGTAAATCGGTGTGTAGGGGGAAATATGCTGAAGCCTTTTATACAAAATAGACCAAAGTCTTGCTTTTGTTTTTTGGTTTTTTTCGGCATATTGCCTAATGTGTTAAGCAAATTTTCCTCGTTATACCACCTTGAGTAAATATACATAAAAATACATTAAGTATAAATATTTTAACCGTAACAAGTAGCTCGCAAAGGATAACCTTGAAACAGTTTTGGCTCATTAGCATACACATTTGACAGAGCACCCCAGAATTCTTACCACATTCGGTGTAGCCACCTCCGAAAAATGTTCACCACGATAGCAGCAGAGTAACAGAGGAAAAATATGTTGACTATGGCATGTACATTTGCAATTGTTAGGGATGCCGAAATTGTGTAGCGTATAAACATAAGGGTGTAAGAACCAATTCCACTTGCTGCTAATTTATTCGCACCATAAAATTCCTCGAATGCTGATATAGTGTTTGTCAAAGGATTTGATATGTGGTGCACTAGAAACATTCTTGGCAGAAATAATATAACTATGACCCATAGTGTCACAGACATAATACATAAAGTTCCTTCGATGCCATCTGACTCGCTTAAAAATCCAGTTGAAACTCACTACCTATAAAATTTACATTTATGAATTTAAAGTAGGACCATTTTTTTAAAAAAACTAATCATAAGGGTGTGGCTCATTTTTGCTACATTAGTAAATTTACTATATTCCTTCTTTTTCCGGAAAGCGAAAGCAGTTTCGCAGGAATGGGTGACAAATGCGTAGAACCAATTGCGGAGACCGGAATGCGTAGGTTCAAAAGAGGAGACGACAACAGAGTAGATTTTCGAATGCGTAGAATTGCAATGTGGAGATGACAGTTTCGTAGATTTTGAAAAGCGTAGATTTTCAAATGCGTAGATTAAAATTGCGTAGGTGTCAAAAACGTAGATTTTAGTGCAAGAACTCTTATAATTTCAAGTAACATAGAAAATCAGATACAAAGTGTGTTAATTCCGTGATCAACCCACTCATTTACAACCTTACAATTAGTCTTTGTTTCAATGTTCATTACTTACAAGCTTCCGTATTGAGGCGAAAGGTGCCATTTGTTATCGCTGCGTAAAATGGAAAATTGAAAGTTGTAAATGCTTGCCAAACTTGGACGCAGAGCAGTATGGCAACCAAAGCGGCACAAAAAACCTTTTCATAAACCTGTACTTTGTCAAAATAGAAGATTCCTGTGACAAGCAGTAGTATTGTAGCAACGTGTACGAACTGAGCAAATATATCAATCAGTTGACACATGAAGAGCTTCCATTTCGAAGAAGTCAGTCGCAGCAATACGCGCTCACCATCAACTACTATTTGGTAAGGAAAAATTGCCAGAGCGTCAGAAAACACGAGAGAAAATTGTAAGTAAGCCAAAGACTTACGAGAAATCATTATTTTAAAAAACTTATTTTAGCAATTTGTCAGATAAAACTATTGCCAACTGTTGACGGAGTTTAAGTAGCTTCTAGAACTTCAATTCCCAAGAAAAAATGTTCCATACTTAAGAGTGAACAATTTTTATATAATAATAAAGTAAAGCTTTGCTATAATATTTCTTTTAGAGGTTGAATAGAGGAGAGGGAACCGACAGTTATTAAATTTTGGATTCATATCTAAAAGCAAAAATGCTTTTCGTGTTTTGTGAACAAAGCCATTAATTTTTATTGGCTTTGGCCTTTTTGTTTTTCCTGTTTTGCCAATTTCTATAATCGCCTTTTTCATTAGATCACAATGAATAAACTAAAAGAAGGAATTTCGAGAATAATCATAATAAATGGTTCTATATTATTATAACTATCGAAGATAGTTTATCTGTGTTTACATTGTCTGTCTGTCGTCTTCTGCGCACGATTATTTCAGGAACTGTTTGAACCGATTTGGGATTTATTTTCGAATTTCAACGTATGAGGGGCCTGGTCGTTTGAATAGTCATGTGAACACGTTCAGTGACCTCTAATGTTCTGACAGGTCAGATGTTTTTATCTATGACAATAATCTGTTACTTAAGCAGAGCTTATAGTTTAGTGTTCGTACTTAAAACTATAGCAATTAACTTTAACTATATATAGGAATTAACTTTCAACTTAATAGAAGAATGATGACGATGAATTTAATGGTAGAATTTGTACCTTAACATATTTTATAGAAATAAACAAAAATTAATGTTACAGCAAATTTTACTATTCACCACAAGTCCCTGCGGTATCGCTTTTCTAGTTAAAGCTATTTCAAATTTTTGAACAATTACACACCAGGAGGGGTGTGACTACCCAAAAGTCATGAAATTGCAAACTTTGCCTTGGCCCCAACATTAGTATCAATTTCGTTTCGGTAAAGTTATAGCACTACGTTTCTGTCTTATGTTATGCTATAAATTTAAATACCGGGTGATAAATAGATTGGCAAATGTCACAGCAATTAGTTTAAAAATAGGATTTTAACATCTACCCAGGAAGTGTGTATCTCGTGCATTTAGTTAAGTATAGCCATTAGCTAATTTTGTAGAACAGTGCAAGTAGTGCAACACGGCTGGTGAACTAGCTACATACTAGATAATTCTTAAAGCTTCTCAACTTAAGTCCATCAAAAGGTGAGTAACAAATTGACAACTTGATCCATAATTATTTGGCAATATTGTAAATAAAAATTTTTTGTTTGAATTGAAAATAATGGTCCAATTTGTATATAGAATGGTTTTACTGTTCTCCAGTATCTCAAATGTTCCATTCTTGCTCCACTTTCAAGTTTCTTCTTCAGCATTAAATTAATAAAAATTGATGAGTTAGAATTCATTTTTGTTGAGCCTAGGATAAAGGTCCTAACAGTTATGAACGTAGTTAAAATTCCAATAGCCAGGACGACAGCAATAACTTCTGATAACTTGACTTTGATGAGAATAAAAGTCAAAAAAATAATAACACCGAGACTGATGTAGTATTCGCATAGAACTAAAATGCTGGCATGGGAGTTCAAATCAGCAAAAATTATTCGAATCCCCGAAAAGTAGTGACGAAGAACTTGTTCCTTGTCGCTTTCCACGTGTCTTATTCGCATAGAACTATAATGCTGGCATGGGAGTTCAAATCAGCAAAAATTATTCGAATCCCCGAAAAGTAGTGACGAAGAACTTGTTCCTTGTCGCTTTCCACGTGTCTACTGCAAATTTTATAGACATAGATTAGGTATAATTTTGCAAGGTGAATGCTTAATTTAACCTACTAACCGGTACAAAACTGTATTACGAT
Organism: Rambutanura hunanensis; assembly: GCA_019776465.1. NCBI lineage: Eukaryota > Metazoa > Arthropoda > Collembola > Poduromorpha > Neanuridae > Rambutanura > Rambutanura hunanensis. The sequence continues at coordinate 2,614 of JABASK010000604.1, read as the reverse complement.
AGGATATGAGGTGCCACATCTGCACCTCATTAAAGTGAAACGCATCTCAGGCTGTCTGCCCTAACTTTTGCGAATTCAAAAAAAAATTCTTAAAACTTAAATTTTAATTTGGCTCCACATGACACGGTTGGCAACTTTATAACTTTTTCCCATCTAAATCAATTTACATAAATCAGGGTTGAGATGAATGTTACAGTATTTTAGTTGTAAACGACAGAACACAACGGATAATATAAAACATACTGGTATCTAACACATCCGTGTTTTTTTTTCACTTACACTTGCCAGAGATTAGTCCGAAATTCTTACCAAAATTGAAGTAGCCACTTCTGAAAAACGTTCATCCAGATTACACAAGTGTAGCACAATGTAAATATTCTAATCGTGGCATGTATATTTGAAATTACTAAAGATGTAGAAATTGTATAGCGTATCAAAGTAACGATATATGAGCCGTATGCACTTTTTAGTAATTTTGGCGCGCCATATAATTCTTCCAGAGCAAATACCGTGTTTGACATAGGATTTGGTACGTGATGAACCAGGAACATTCCTGGTACAAGTAACGTAACTACCGTGAATTGTGCGATAGTCAAAATACGCATAATTCTTTCATTTCCATCCGACTCCCGTAAAAATTCTACCTGGAATTCACCACCTAAAAATGGGTGTAAATTAAATTAATGATTCATAACCCATCTATTATGTAATAAAATTCTTATTACTTACAGCATTTTGTGTTTAGTCGAAAGGCGTCATTTAACAACCCTACGTAAAACGGATAATCCAAATCAGTAAATACTTGCCAAGCAAGCATGCAAAGCAGTAGAGAACCCAAGCCGACAAAAAATAGCTTTTCATAGTATAAAACTATGTCAAAATAAAAAATGCCTGAGACAAAGAACAGTATAGTTGCGATTTGTACGAACTCAGCAAACTTTTCAATTATACGGCACATGAAAAGCACACGTTTTGAAGTTGGTAGTCGCAAGAAGACGAGCTCAGCATCAAAACCTAATCGGCATTGCATAAGTGCCAGTGCGTATGAGAATTCGCAAGAGATTTGCAAGTAGCGCAAAGACTTTCGAGAAAGCATTTTCACAATTTCAACAACCCGTTGTGTGCTTCTGATAAAGTTTAAATGACTTATGCAAAACTCAAGTCAGAATTCCTTGAAAAATGTTCCATCGATTGGAGTAAACTCTGCGCATTACATGTGGAGCATCTTTATAGCTAACTAAAATATTTATAAAGTGTTTAAAGAAAGTGGAACAGAGGTTTATGAATTATAAATTTCAATTGGATGATTTTGGCAAGTCATCTAGTTAAGAGGCTTTTAGTGTTTTGGGAAAAACGCTATTATTTATTAGTTTGGGGCTTCCGGTTTTTTGTTGTTCTTTTACAATTTTCTATAATAGCCTTCTTCATTGTAGCCCAATGAATAAAACAAAAGAAAGAACTTCGAGAATAACTATAAATTATTTACATCTGGCTGTCATCTGTCGCGCCCAGATTTAGAAAACCTCTCATGCTGTGCAGGGAAAAAAGGGCCCGTATATTAAGTTTAATATTATATTTAATTATTTGCACAAATTAAAATCAATTGAAATAACAGTTCTATTATTCTAACGTGGCAATAAGGCCACTTTCAACATGGTTGGACAAGGTAGTTTTAAGCAGAAGTATCGAAAATCAAAATAGATCTCACGGTTGTTTCAGGAATAAGTAGGGCAGTTTCAGCATCTTTTTGAATTTTGAAAACTTAGTATTAAAATTTAAAAAAAAACAATTCAAATTTTTTTTTGATAATAAAAAAGTCTTTGAAAAAAGATGTCATGGAAGATGAGCGTTTTATCAATTTATTAACCTATCACCAGCAAGCGCGTAAACGCAAATCCATCACTAGTGATGGAACAAGTAATGGACGGGTAACATATTTTATAGAAATAAACACAAGGTAATGTTACAGCAAATTTTACCATTCCTTACAAATTTCTGCGGTATCGCTTTTCTAGTAAAGCTATTTCAACTTTTTGAACATTTACACACCACGGCAGGGGTGTGCAACGTTATTTGACAGAGAAAAAATGCTCTTACAAAATTCTCGTTAAAAGGCATTTTTTCCGTTGTCAAGGAACCTTGGGGGTGTGACAACAAAAATGTCATGAAAGCGCAAACTTGGCCTTCAACATTACTACCAATTAATTTCGTATCAATATGCAATAAAGTTATAGCACCACGTTTCCGTCTTATTTTATGCTGTAAATTTAAAATCCGGGTGATAAATAGATTGGCAAATGTCACAGCAATTAGTTTAAAAATAGGATTTTAACATCTACCCAGGAAGTGTGTATCTCGAGAATTTAGTTAAGTATGGCCATGAGTAAATTTTGTAGAGTGCAGGTAGTGCAACAAGGCTGGTGAACTAGCTAAATAATTCTTAACGATGCGCTTCTCAACTTGAGTCCATCAAAAAGTGAGTAACAAATTGACAACTTGATCCATAATTATTTGGCAATATTGTAAATAAAAATTTTTTGTTTGAATTGAAAATAATGGTCCAATTTGTATATAGAATGGTTTTGCTGTTCTCCAATATCTCAAATGTTCCATT
>JABASK010000603.1:0-13173 GCA_019776465.1 Rambutanura hunanensis | reverse complement strand
AGAAACTTTACGGAAAACTATTTTAGAAGAGGCACATGATTCACCGATTGGAGGACATATGGGTTTCACTAAGACGTATTACAAACTAATGCGAGTATTTGCTTGGCCTGAAATGAAAAGGGATGTGGCGAAACATGTGTTGGCTTGTGAGTCTTGCGGACAATTTAAAAGAAATTATGGAAAGATGCCTGGAACAATGGGAGCCTTGCCAGTACCGAGCTATCCAATGGAAGTTATCAGTTCGGACATATGTGGACCATTTACGGAGGATAACGGGTTTAAATATGTCATTAATGTGGTTTGTTTACTATCAAAATACGTAATTATGGAGCCTTTACAAAATATTACAGCGGAAACAATAGCGAATTTCTTTGAGAAAGAGGTTTTCTTACGATTTTCAACGCCAAAAGCAATTATTTGTGATAACGGAACTAATTACACTTCAGAGTTCCTAAAGTCTCACTCAAAGGTGTTTGGCACAAGAATTAGACATGTAACTTATTATTCTAAAACTGGTAATTCGTTATCAGAAAGAGTAAATTCATCATTTCATTCCATAATACGTAATTTTGTTAGTAAGCATCACAATGGCTGGGTAAAGTATGTACCGTCTTTAGCCTTTTGTTTAAATACAGCGCCCATTAAGGCCTTAAAACATCAATGCCCTTTCCCAATAGTATTAGGACACTGGCCACGACTGCTTTACGCATTCAATATCAATACGGACGTTTCAAATATCAATGAAAAGTACAAAACTTTTCAAGAAGTGTGGCTAGAAATCATAAAATCGATAGCAAAGCAACAGGTAAAAACACAGGAAAAAGGAAACAAATGGAGACAACCTGTTTCACATGAAATTGGCTCAAAAGTAAGATTGTTGTATCCAAGGAAGGGCGAAAAAGGGACGACTAGTAAGTGGTGGCCATATTATTACGGTGAATACGAGGTAATTGAACAGTTACATCAAGACACATATGTTGTTAAATGCACTTCCACGGGACGAACTTTTTCTACACAAGTAAAGAGAATAAGATTGATTATTCCAGATGAGGATAACGACGGAGATGAATTTCCTAACATTTTATTACATAATGACATTTTCGTATCAGAAATAATCAATCTTAACTTATTGCTTGAATTTATAGAAAATCACCAAAAATGGAGAGAAGTGCCAAAATCAAATAAAAATATGCACATTTCTATATTTGTAATATCCGCCACTGTTTGGAAGAAACCTGTAAATCTAGAAGTTATAGTAGATATTTGTACAAATTCTAAAATAACGGATATAATCACTATTCAAACAGAATTGGATATTGCAATTACTACAAAGCCAGTTATGAATAGTGAAGCGGTGGTTCTAGATCCTTCGGGCATTTGGTTACATATACTTACAAAAGTACCGACATTTGAAATGATTAAAAAGTTGAGAACAGAATTACTGACCGGAAATATTTTAATAATAGGACAGCACTGGGGAGAAGTAATAATTGTTTTGGCTTTTCTGTCTGCTATTGAATTAAAAATTTATGTGTCGCCTTATGGCATAATTTGTAATGTATTATCTCGTTCTAATTCAAAATCAAACGTTATAAGTTACCTCAAAGATTCACAAATTGAGCTTATAAAAACGGTAGACCGGAACCGATCAGGAACTAAAACTAATAAAGATGGTAACCTTCAGGAGTTACTATCTGAAATACCTAAAGATTTAGAAAAAATGAAAACAGATATTTCACAAAAAGTGCCGATTATTCTAAACTCATCACCACCTTTAATTTTTAAAGACGGAATAGTAACTTAAAAACGAACTCGTAAACCTCCTGTTTGGTTATCAGACTATGATTGCCATTAGTGCTAACTTATAGAGTAATGATGCGAATGCTTAAATGTAATTAGCATGCTTGTTTTAAATGATTAGCATTGAGTGGTTTTTTATTATTTGGGTTTTAATATATTAGCTGCATGTATATTTTCTGGGCATCCACAATGGCTTGGGGAAAACAGTACGGTAGAACATTTTACATCTTCATATACATCTTCTGCGTCTAACTCTTAAGCAAAACATGGTTAACTCCTATTCTACCCCGATGGAAGACAATTTGTACAGATTGTATTTTGGATCGTTACAACATTGTGGTACTGCGACCCTACAAATGGAGCCCTACTTTATAAATTACCAACGATGTCAAATTGCAGTATAAAGGATATCAAAACCAAATCGAGGGCATTGATGGTGACGATATGGACGGAAAACCCAAATATGGATTCTATTAAGGCATATCATTGTAATGCGATAAAAACCTTTGAGAGCAGATCATTCTTCTTTTTTGGCACACACTCTAAGTACTCAAAGGAAACTCTAGTGAAGGTGACGGCAGAGCAGTGTAAGAAAATGGTGAATGATAGGCTGTCGCCTGACGAAAAAATGATGACATTGATTATGGATAATCAGTGGGGAACGTCGGAAAAGCTCGAAATTGATTACAGTTGGCCATATACTGTTGAGAAAGAAATAATAAATTATTATTTCTCAACATTAACAATATCAGGAAGTAATTTTGATCAAACAATCGTGTCACCAATACCTCTAACTGCAAGTTGCTATACATCTGCTGAATCATGCCCCAGTGTTTCGGAATCCGTAATAATTTGGAACCAAGCTTTATTCCAAACCTGTAGGCTGCAGAAAATAGCTACAACTGGTTGCTTGATAACAAACGATGAAGTAATCTCGTGCCCTGACATGTCATACAGTCTAAGTGGTATACATGCAACAGCACTTTGCGACCTAAAAGTGGGAATGTCGTCACAAGGAATAATATTCACTCCAGAACAAACGGGAAAACTACCTTTCGACACTGATATCACGTTAAACTTAGAAAGAGCGACGAGAGTGAAAACGGAAGGGATTTCAACAAACAAGAAAAGCAAAAGGGAGGTAATTTTAACGGATGATGAAGAGTTGATGCGTCATTTAGAAAATAGACCGAAGGGCCCTTTTTATCGACCACCGCAAAAAGAACGAGAAAGCGTTGAAGAAAATATTAAAACTGAAAATTCAACTGTTTCGAATGATACTGTACGCGGTATAGATTCCTTTCTAGTTTCTCATCCAGTATACAATAGTGCTCAGGAAACATGGATCCCTATAAAGACGCCTCCGAATCATGCGCCAAATCTTACGCACTTACCAATGAGAATGGGAAGTCGACCTCAAGAGGTGATTACTTTGGATAAAAGAAACTGTGAATTTAGAACTTGAAGCAAATACAGAAATTGATAGGGAAAAGAAAACTCAAGTTACGTTGAGAGTGGATCAACCTAAGATTGACGATTTATTGAACCAACTGTATCTAGTGGCCAGCTTAAGCAGAAAGGAAATGCAAAGAAAGTTATGGTTGTGAATAGCAGACAACTATTTAATTCAAACTCAGAAGAAAGTTCAGGATTTCAAGATATGAGTTCTAAAAAACATTCTGGAGCAAAGCCGGTGAGTAAGCGAACTGATTTTAACCTTATAACAGAAAAAACCGAGGAACAAAAAACTGAAGGAAAAGAATTATTAAGACGGGATGACGTAGACTTTGGAAATATGCAACGACAGATTACAATAACTGGTGACGATCAAGATGTTTATAAGAAATTGAAGGAAGAGCAAAAATTTACTACACCGAAACCAGCAACAATAATGACTGCTAGTGAAACAAATGCAAAACTTCAATACCTGTATGACATTCTGCGATCAAATCTGACATTCGCAATCCAAAATTTGGTTCAACAGACTTGTCTAAATCAAAGACAAATCCTGGATATAAGTACATATTTGGCGGAAAACAAGATACCAAACTTAATAAAACGAATGCTTGTAAGAGATAACAGGTATATGGCTAGTTTGTCGGGAGATGCGATCTCTCTTCGTCAATGTGCTAAAATTGATTCATACCACTTTATTCAACCTAAACCAGACAATTGTACACGAAATATGGAAATGGTTTTCATGTACAAACATCAAAAGATGGCAGGTTTCATGAATGAATTATCACATCAAATTGTACATGAACCAGATTTTATCTCTTGCGAAGAAGCACCACCTTTCTATTTTAATATAGATCAAGACAAAACGATCCTGCTCAACAATGCTGCAACGCTAATTGTGAGGTTACCAACCTTAGCATTACCAACTAACATCAATGTTGATGATCAACCTTTACAAGAAATAATTTTCAACAGCCCGGGTTCCGTTTCAATTAAGCAAATTTCTAATGCAGATACGATGCTTTCATTATTTAGACAAGTAAAGGCGCCTGCTTCAGTTGACAATATTGTTCGCTCAAAGATTAAGGGACGACCGCTTACAGAGGGCCAACAGGAAGTAAAAGATATCATCTCCAGTTGGACAATGGATCCTATTAAATCGTTCATGTATAAGGCCGTGCTGACTCTTATTATTATTGCAGTAATTATTATATTGTTCGGGCTGTTACTAAAACACAGAAAAACGGTTATTTCACAATTTTCGAGACTTATTGTAAGTTTTCGAAAGAAGGAGCAAGTCTCTACTCTTCCAAGACCAGAAATAAAGCCGCGATTGATGGTAAGAAGTCCAGCGGAGATCCAAGTTCAGATAACAGAAGATCACTGTCCGAATTCAAGTATAAATATAAAAGATTTGATTAGAAGAGAAATTCAAACACAAGTGAATGCAAAAATTGCGGCTGATGCATCAATATATCCATTGTTACCAACTGCTCCAATGCATGATGAAGAAAATCAATATATTCGGGGGGAGGGTTTCATATGGAACGGAGTACCGAGAGCCAAATGAGCACAGAAAAGCTTTTTTCGTTACAATTATAAAAAAAGAAAAACTTTGTGACACTCTAGTTTAAACGAAAAAAAATTGTTTCTTCTATTACAGTGAGAATGACGAAAGGACATAATGAAAGACATCATGGAATGTATGTTTTTGCATTAATTTCAATATGCGTATTATATTACGTTGGTGGAATGCCGGTAAATCAACATATTTGTACAAACCCAGGAAGTCCAACGTGGACAATAGGGAGCCTGTCAACGGCACAAGGGCCGCTGACATTTTCTCTATCTGAAGTAAAGTTGACCACTGTGGAATTTACATTGCAAACGTTTTTTGAATCACCAAGAGAAGCTTTTCTGTGTACAAATCCTTTACAACCGACACTTAGACTGTGGATAACTTCGATAATAGCACCTTCCTTTTTAGACGACTTGGTCAGCAGAACGATGAACCCTAATTTTACTTTACAGGGATGCTTAGATGCTATAAGACTGCAAAAATTTGATTGGCGTGGCTTCTCATTGCGTAACGCAGTTTTATCGGCTATACTACAAAACTTTAATATCACTCCGGAAGTACGTAATTTGACGGATTATTATGTTTTAAAAATCTTTCTGAGAGTGGACCCGATTACCAATAAAATTAGAAATACAGATATATTTTCGATTAAAGACAAGGACTCCCTCTTTGGAACTCCGGTAAAATTACGAATGAATACCTAATTCAAGACTCAGTACAAACATTACCCCCACAATCATGCCGAAATCGAACCTATACGGATTCTTTTTGTCTACTTGGGAAGAATTTCATCTATTGTCCATTTTCTAAACGGTTTGTTTCTCCGTAGCTAAATGTGAACAATACTTTAAGTGTGATGGTAAAGATTGGAGTGGTAAAGTCATCTACTGACTCTAATATTATTTCACAAACTTTTGTTTTGGATCCTGAGTTTGCACGGTTGCAAAGAATGTTAAATGTGTCGGACAAAGCTTATCTGAAAGCCATTTAGCTTGGAAATTGTTGATTTGAAAAAAAAATTCACACAGATATTAATCAAACATTATAATCTTTCAGTGCGAAATGAAGGACCTCACACTTATATGTTCTATATTACTAATGCTGACGGCCGTAAAAGGACAAATAAGATTAGTTTCAACTCATTTTGATCAAATGTCGAGATTGATCAAAATGACTGAAGAAATGTTACCGGACTACAACGCTTCGGAGTCAGTTAGAAGGATTTGGACTTTAGGGAAACTCTATACAAGGCCAGAAAGTTGTCCATATGCAATGAATCAATCAGCGATGATTTCTGTTGCTTTATGGAGTAACATAAACCCTGAGCAATATGTGACTGGCTACCATTGCGTTCTTGAGATTTCAGAAATTTCTTACCAACCGGGCATTCGAACCACATTTAAACAGATTACAACAACTTTCACAAGATCGATGACCGAAACAAAGTGCATCCACATGGAAAACACAAGAACAGATCCTAATGGCTACCCGATGTATATCCTCAATGAATCAACAGCTGGAACAACCAATAGACTGGTTGTAAATGATACACAATTCAGACAAAAAACAAAATGGTCCGTTAGGATAATAAACTACCATATTTCTACAATCACTCTACAATATGATCCATACACGGGGCAGGTTCGCTCACCTATGTTACCAGATCTTGAGCAGCCGTGTGATTTTCAAAAAACATCGTGTAGCACAAATAGAGGTCTACTGGTATGGAGAATACCAGGACAATTAGCTCAAAATTGTAACTTACCCTTCAGGTTCACCGCTGTATAAATTAAACGATACAACATTTGGGACAACAGAAATGCCGGTTACATATTACAAGTGGCCGACAACCACATATGATACGGTGATTAATTTCTACATAACAGTTCATAACATGACGGTAAATCACCAAAGATACATTAATGTTGACGGATTAACACCGTTGATACCTTGTAGTGTAGATGCAAGGGCATGTTACGTGATCACGTCTACCATTGTCTGGGGAAGTCAGTACAAATTTTATCAAACAGATGTACCCTGTAGCCCAAAAACATATTTCAACCAGACATGCTTTTTGGGAGAAGATCAGGTCAGATGCCCTGACACAAACTTAATTCTATTCACAATGTTCAAACCAAGTTCTTGTGGATTTAAGATGGGGTATTCTAGAATCGTTTGGACAACTGACAGACTATCACAAAATTTAACGACAACATCGGATTACTTGCCACTTTCTACGGAATTTGACACTCTAACTAAGCTGGGTTCTACACACAGCTTAGTGAGAAACAATTCAGTCTCTCTGTTGGCCATACAGGTAGCGAGATGTGTTTAAAGTTAAAGAAATAAACAAAATAACATTAGTTATGAGCTAAACTAGAATGCAAAATGTTTTACAGTAGCAAATTATAGTTGTTTAGTCGATTCAAAATAGAATCTAGAAGTGCATATTAAAACCCAACAAAAAAATTAAAAATCATTTAAAAATCAAATATCAAAATTAAAAATGTGGACGAAAAAGGAAACCGTACTTGGTAGTAGATAGGATTAAATAAGTTTAGATTTAATTTTGAAATGTATAACTACTAAGAAAAATTTCAACTTGAGGGGGGGGGGAGCATGTGAGGTCTCCTCGTGTGAGGTCGACCTCACTTAATCCGACGTACCTTGAAACCGCATTGAGGACAGCCTGGGTAACCGCAATGTAAGCTGAGGTTTTCCTCGGTTGGTCGGAGGTAGATTGGAAAGGGGAACAGGTGTAGTCAGTCGTCAGTGAGAGTTCCGTGTGAGCGGAGCTCTCAGTGAGGGCTGATACTTAGAGTGTTTAGTGTAGAAGTTTTTTCTAGAGTTAGGGTGGAAGATTGAGTGAGTGTGTTATTCAATAAACGATACCTAGTGCGGACTTACTTGTGTAGAGCTTCATTTATTCCTGCGGTTCGCAGTGCGAGGTAGGTAACAACCACCCTCACACAAATGACACTACATTTTTTGCTCTGTTGTCTTTCAAACATCTCTGCCTTCTCTAACACAAGAGCAAAAAACTTTATTCACACCCAAAGGCAAAATGACTTCTATCTCAAAGATTCCAATTAGCTTTTGAGAATGACTATGATGACGAAAAGTTCAAGGCTGAACAGTAATAATGACTCGTCGACTTTTTTGTTCTTTGAAATGGTTTGTCTTTACGACTCCACAAGTTCCTTGGCTATATTGGGTATTTTTTCTAGGTTTGTAATTTTTTGTTTTTGTCAAACAAGAAATAGTGTTAGAGGTAGGTCAACTCAGAGTGAAAGTTCTAATGCTACTACTAGCTTTAAAAAAATATTTAAAGGGAAAAAAGTTGTTTTAGCCAAGTTTTGACACACCGTTAAATGTGATTCAAGTAACCCTTCAGTCTAAGCAGAATTTATAAATTGGACAAATTCATGGGTAATTTGAGTTTAATTAATTGCGATTAACTATATTACGATACGCGCATCATGTTGGTTATTCCTGAGTAACGGTACATTGACTTCCAAACTTCGAAAATGACACAAGCCTCTAGAATGGGAACTGGTTGCTTTTATACATGAACGTTGACCGGGCATCCTTCCGTTCTTTAGCCGGTTTTATTCCGGATAGCTGGTTGTCATTAAGGGTAAGAGGTCGTACAGTGCCCTGGACTTTGTAAGTCCCGTCCTGTATATGACATCCTCTGAGCCTGATGTGATGAATCATGAGGTGTCTTTGGCAGGACACGTGATGGTGTGCAAATTTTTTATTGATGTATTGAATACAAATTTTAGGTCGAATTTTCTTGCAGAATTTTTTGATAGAATTTTAAATCGAAGCAGGTTGATTAGAGCAACCAAAATTTATTTAGAGGCTTTCATTGAAACATTTGTAAATCATGACAATGGCTTTCTTCCAGTTTGTCAAATACGCAACGCCAATGTAAGACACAATTTCTTCTTCAGACTAAAAAGACATTGCACTTTATCATTCGGGACGCTAGGTGCAAAAGTTTTTTTGTTGAATTTTTTCAGGTACTTTTTTTCCTTTTCATTCGTAAAATAGCATTAAAGTAAAACAGAAAAGTGAACTTGTTATTTTGAGTTAAGACTATTTGAAGTTCTTTAATTGATTAATTTTAAATCTTACACTTGTGAACAACTGAAATCAAAACTTCTTTTTAAAATTTTGATTTATTCAAATCAAAGACGTTTGATGAAGTTAAAGTGAAAATAAGGAAAATTTCATTTTGTAGCCAATTAGCAATTGAGCGCCATGTCCACGGCTTTCTTCAGATTCGGCAATAGCTTCATGTCCAAGTTGATTCCTCGACGGGTGTCAGCTTGACCATTCACACATTGCCGAATCATTATGTAGTTCGCACCATTATATTTATGCCATTTCACATGCACATTATTGCCGATGTGGATGTCCCCCGCGAATTTTTTTGCCTGCACGACGGTCATGATCCAACGGAGCAAAATCGATGACACAAGTTCCTAATAAAAACATTTATCATAAAAACATAATTGTTAAAGCAAAATTTATTTCAATTGTAATAGCTCTCATCTTCGTCATCCGATAAATAAGATAAAGGGCAATTCCTATTTATCTTTATATTACTTTCAACATTGTTAGTTACCTTAAAGCACGGTTCAGCACGTGGTCTTTGCATTTCTTTTTTGATAGCAACCACTTTCAATTGCGTTTTTTCAAATTCTGTCCGTTTTGCTTCCGCCTTATCCATCCGTTTACAAAACTTGTCATATTAACCTAGGTTTTTGTATTCTTCGTCAGATGAACACTCTTTCTGCCTGCCCTCGCCCTCCCCACTTTCGCTACTGTCATCATCACGAGCCAGTTCGTCTGTGCCGGGAATGTATTCCGGATCAGATTCCTAAAAATAACAGTTATTGAGTTTTGGTCAAATTACCAAGCAGACAATTGTGCTTCTAGCGTTTTAATCTTTTAAGAAAAATAATTTAGATTGGAAAATTATAGTAATATCTTACGTGGTCTTGAGATTTTGCTCTCGCTACTGCGTTTTTCAGAACCTGTTCGTATTGCTTGCGAGTCAAAGTAATCTTCTGATTACCGTTAGTGAGTGACGTCATCCATAATTTCAAGGGTGTAGTCACCCGTTTCTTCCATGGCCTTTGACCGTGATCCTTGATGAAGTTCGGCAGCATGGCCTATTAACAACAAGTAGGCGTGCTGGATCGTGGATTCAGCACTGGTCTTCTGGACATTTGTCATAAGTGCATACTAAAAAGACACTGAAAAAATTTGCTGGCACGCGAAAAAGGATTAACGAATGTAGAACCGCTAAATTGTGCATAATTTGCGATAATAATAACGCTAGAAGTTTGAATTATGGTTCAATGGCTAGGACTGAGGCGCTATTGAGAAATTCGAGAAATCCTTAAACTGGAATCTAAAGAAATGTTTTTTAAACATGGCTCAGTTTTTATTTTGAAACTTCCTTGGAATACAAGAAATATGCTCCAGGACAAAGCAGAAATGTCTTATTTCCGTAGTGTGTACAATTGGAAATTGTGCACGATTATGCAGATGCTCTTGCTTAAATTTATTTTTGATGGCGTCTTGAAGTAATTTTAAAAACTAATAAAATCTGATTCCCATGACAACAACATGACTTAAAAATTTGAGAAAGTCCCGTCCAAATAACTTTGACCCTGATTTGGTGAAAAACGTTGCAATAAAAATTTCTGCATATTTCGCCTAAAAAAACTAGAAAGTATGGTCTTTCCAATAATATAAACCACTTATTTTTACAAGTAATCGTTAATTTATTACTAATAAATTAGTTTTACTAATAAATTATTATTATTCTTTTTTATTTTAAAGTAAAAATCAATTGAATTATAAAATTATAATATTGTATCAAAATTAAAATATAAACCACCATACTCCCAATCCGCACCTCCTATAGGAAGCGAGGCCGACTCTGGGAGCCCTCCATGGTACATAAAGTAAATATAATAGTGCGAAAACATCAATAAGAATAATTTATCGTAGGATAACTAAAATCGACACCAAATTGGCTCGTGGATTTATGTAGATGAGGTATACAACCCAATTTCTTCAATATCAAAAGAAGCAAATATGGCATCTAAGGTCGATCCATATTTTGTGGTCGGAATCATAGGTGACTGGAAATTTAGCCCTATTTCCTTCATGTAGCTAATTGCTGTCGCCGTTTGGGACGGTCTCGAAAAATCTACGTTGAAGTCACCTAAAATAATGAAAAAGTAAAGTAGAACTGTTGCGTTAATGGCGTTGAAGCAAGCAATTGGGTACTTTATAAACTTACCTGCTATGATGTTTCGACCACCTCCTAGTTCAGAAAGTAACGAGCGTAAGTTATTTTCAAAGTTTGCCCATAAAGCATTAGGAGAACGGTATGCCACGATCACATTTGTTCCCGCGATGCTGACACCCGCCAGAATGATACTTCTTCTTTCCTCTTCACGGAATCGGGTCGCGGTTGCCAAAACTGATGCAATTATATGCGGCCGGGCATATATTCTCCTAAAGGACGACGACTGCCAGAGCTATCTACGCTCGCGACAAGTTGGTGTGACTCAAATTGAAATGTATCCGATGGGATCGTCCATGTCTCAGCAAAAAGTAAAATATCCGACAACAAATAAGTTGAGTCACTTGAATAAATGGATGCGTGTTTGTGCAAAGACTGCAAAGACGTTATGGAAGATGAGTTGCACCGAGCTACTTTGCGTTGGCGTAAATGTAAAAAGGTTGGACTAAGGCGAATACTCTCATGCTTCATTTTCTTGGCTAAAGCACTTGACTCGTCCGGCGGATTAGTCTTTCTAAAGTTTCTCAGAATGAATAAGCCGTTGGACTTCGTTGCTCTAGAGCATGCAACGTAAAGTAATGCCCGTGTCAAGTGGTGCTCAATATGAAGAACAACACTACAAAATATTTTTTAATTAGTAGGTTTTGCCACATAAATATTTTGAAAGCAAAGTTAGACGCTACCATGCGTAGTTTCCGGTTTGAGATTTATGAATCGTCAGTGCCTCCCCCAAGATAAGCGGAAATTGCTTACGAACGACCTTGATGTTCTGGGCTCTATGGAATATCCAAGGCAATCATTTCAAGCGGAGTCCACTGTGAACCGATCCCCAGGTTTGTTGCTAGAATTTGGTGACGTGCACCGACATCATCGTCTTTGAATTCAATCCAAACTCGTAGTGGACGCCTGTCTGAAGAATTAGCGTTCGAAACTCCCATGTCAACTCGCTTTAGCTGTCCGACAACACCATTTACTAAACCATCTTCACAGTCGACGTTTACGGTCATCATGTATCGGGCCCCTACTTTCAGTGGAATATCCGAGGCAAGTCCCATGGGCTTATATACAGGTTTGTTGGCCAATACTTCCATAACGTATTCTCGTGTAGATGGTGTACCGTATCCTTGAACAATGTCAAGTGTTCATGAGTTAATTAACAGTGCTTTACTGTTAATTAACTCTCCAGGCATCTGTTGTAATTTAGCCAAATTGAATGCCGAAACAGATGCGTTTGTCTGGAAAAAGTGAACAGGATGTTGTGATCCTACTTCTGCTGGTAAACTCACAAAGCATCTACTTCGAACTAAACGTTCATCATTAAACGGTCATTTGTCCCGAGACCATATGATTGAGGGCGTTTGCGAAGTCAGCATCCTCACGTTGACGCATAATAATCTTCAATTCGTGGACATCAAAGTGATGCAAAAGCGGTTTCTAGAACAAGGACATGATTGTACTGCTCATAGTTCCGTTTGCCAACGATGCAACCAGGACTGGTGGTAATTGATAGAAGTCTCCTACAGCTAGTATTGACTACCCACCGAAAGGGGCCGATTCGTTGAACAAATCTCGCAAGCGCTTGTCAACTTGCTCGAGAATATGTTGGCCAACCATACTTATTTCGTCGATGATAATTACCTTAAGTCTTGAGTAAGTAACAGCCATAGAGTTTGCAACGTCAGCCGAGAGAGCAATTGCTTTGACTTGATTAATTGGTAGTTGAAAGGCGGTGTGTAGAGTCTGTCCTCGGATGTTATGAGCTGCTTTTCCGGTAGGTGCGGTGAGTAACACCGATACTTTGTCGGGGTTGGCATCGCTACATTGATTAAAGATTCGTACCAAACCTTGGTAAAGCGTTTTGATTAGGTGTGACTTGCCGACACCCGCTCCTTCTTTAAGGTATATGTTAAAAGGTAAGCTGTCAGAACGTTTTACTTGGGCAAAGATATGAAGTCCCGTTGCTCATTATTTAAAGTAGATAAAAGTGAGTAGAATTCTACATTAG